>RJWJ010011514.1:0-44183 GCA_004363605.1 Indri indri | reverse complement strand
AAAAAATAGAAAGAAATTAATTGGACAGCTAAAAATATATATAGAAAAAATTAGCCGGGCATGGTGGCGCATGCCTGTAGTCCCAGCTACTCGGGAGGCTGAGACAGTAGGATTGCTTGAGCCCAGGAGTTTGAGGTTGCTGTGAGCTAGGCTGACGCCACGGCACTCACCCCAGGCAAGAGAGTGAGACTCTGTCTCAAAAAAAAAGTTCAATAGTGTATATCATGGTAATGACGTATTTCCATGTGTTTGATATTTTCTCAGCAAAATAATCAGCTCTTATTTTCCCTTACAGAGTCAACTGTTCATTTTATTTCAAAATTGGAGCGTGTCGTCATGGAGACAGGTGCTCTCGGTTGCACAATAAACCGACCTTTAGCCAGGTTTGTTTGCCTTTTCATTTCTTTTTTTCTTTTCTTTTTTGTTTTCATGTAAATTATCAAAACTTTATGTACTTTTTTTTAGAGGCAATTAATAATTTCCTCACATTGACAAGTCATTTTTTTCTCTAGTTTTTTTCATTCGTGTTCCTAAGTGAGTATGTTCTTTTGTTAAAATGAGAACAAGGCAGGTAAACCACTCCCAGTGGAAGGTTGAGAGCACCATTCCCTGTTTTTATCGTTAGAGGAATTTGTTTAAAAATAAGTTCTAATGTTTGTTTGTTGGCTGTGCTTGGTACTCAGTGCCCTGCCATCGTCCCTATCCCCGTAATAGGTATGTGTCCAGGGCTAGCAGCGCCCCTTTTCCAGGCACCAGTGGATGCAGAGTGGGCTTTCTGGTCTTTGCTCCCTGCAGCCAGGAAAGGTGATGGAGCTGCCTTATGAGCTAGAGTGATTGTCAGCAGGTCCACCGTGCTGTACTGCTCGAGTTTCTGTGGGTATGTCCTTACTTTCAGAGCCCTAGTTGAGGAAATAGCAAGTTGCATCATGTCATGCAAACATGAAACAGAGTTTACCAGTAGAAGATGGGCATAAATTTTTCATAGGCCGTCTGTTCAGTTAATCAAGAGGTATGTGCCTATTATCTTGGGCTTAGACCTGCTGAGTTCAGTTGAACCAAAAATTGTGATTTTTTTGATAGTTTTGTTTTTGATTAATTGAAGAAAAGGCAGGGTTTTGCACACTGCAGGGAATCACTGATGGATTAATGGGAGAAAGCATCTTTAATAGCAGAAAACTTCTGCCCAAGTTTATGAGAAAATTTGAAAATCTATACTTGAGTCTTTCTAGACTTAGGGCTGGTGAGCTCCTTCCAACCTTCCTTTGCAATCTGAATGCGCAGCCTCTGAACCGTCATATAGCTATTGTGTATGGCGCCTGGAAGCTGCCAGCCTCTGCCTTTGAGCTCACATCTTTCTGTATGTTCTCCTGTAAGCATTTAAGAAAATCCACCACTCAGTATAAGTGAGCAGGAAGGAAGAGACATGGGTGTTTTGCCATCAAAGCCCATGGAAAACCCCACAGCACAGTATATTTTTAGAAGGGGAACAGATGGCTTTCCCCCTCCATTATTCCTGATAACTAAGTGGTTAGTGTAACAGGAATCTATCTTTTAATACCTCTAGTTATGTCTCTTTCTTTTTGTGAATTTCAGAATATTGGAGAACTTTGCTTTAAATTTCTATTTATCATAATTGTTTTTTTAAAACAAATGATTTAATTTATGAACTAAATCTCTCCAACTAAACCACCGGCCATAGATTTTACAGTAACCATGCACCTTAAGTGTGTGTCCACCCAGTCATATTATACGAGCTTTCTTTAAGCTAGCCAGAGACACCTGCTTTGTTTTTTTCTGAATGGTGGATTACCTCAGAATACTAAATGTGAAGTTAATTGGGTCACGGTGGATCAGACAACATGGTGGTTGCATTACAGTTTGAGGGGTTAGTAGTATATGTTAGCTTAAGCATCTCAGTTTGATTTTCTAGGTTGGTTGGTTTTAGGTAATCCTAGCCACCTCTGATTTTAATGGACCTGCATTGCCCCTTTAAGTGAAGTTTCCTTCATTAAACAGCCACTACCAGATTACCTGAGTGAGACCCACAGTGAATTTTACTGTTGACAATTAGGGTTCAGTTGAACTTTGCGTCAGAGTTGTCGCGCTATAGTGACTCCAGTTGGAAACTGAGTAAAGTCAGTTTGGGGAAGCACCTGTGGCTTGGGGAGGGTGCTGGACACCGAGTGCAGGTGCCTGTTTGAGTCTAGTGGCTGAGCATGTGCGGTCTGGCTGCTGGACAGTCCTCCCAGGTAGGTTTCCCAGCTGCAGACCCTTAACTGGGGAGCTGTCATGCGCCACTGCCCTTTAAATGCAGCTAGAAAGGGAACCAGCTGGTTTTGTAAAACCACTTAAAAAATGCTTTACGTACATCTTGTTTAGACTGAACATTTATTTTTCTGAATTATACAATTATCGATCTAGCTTGTAAATCTCTAGCATAATTTAGGGTGGGTTTCTTTGTAAGCTTCTTACAGTGATATGGACATTAAGATTTATGTAATATATTAGCCTACTAACTTAAACATGGTTTGTTTTTTCAGACAACTTGATTTTAAGAAGAACGGTACAGTGTAAGGTTTCAAGTCTGCCTGATCCAGTTTAAAGCACAAGGGCTAAAAGGATTTTTTTCCTTAAAAGAAGGATCGGAAAAGAACCAGTGTTTTAAGCTATTGTATTATGTAAACAGAGATCCCACCAAGAAAGTGTAAATAAGAGTCAGGTATCCATGACAGTTAAGAAACCTGTTTGGTGTGCCTGTTTTGCTAAGACCAGAGAATTTGATGTACTGCATACGGTTGAGTTATGCATTTGGTTTCAAAAAATTATTTTGTGTGGGGAATATGATTATAATGTGAATTTTTCTACATCTTAGTGTCTGCTAGCTTGAAGTACAAGAAAATGTTAGTGTTCTATTATTTATCTTGTATTCAAACATTTAATAACGTGGGACTACTCAAAACAACAATTATAATTTCTTCTTGGTTGCTGGCTGACTTGACCCAAGTCACTGCTCAAACTCTGTTTTCATAATATGATGGTTTTGGTGTACTCTTCAGAAGACAAGTGTCTGACTTGCGGGAAAAACAAACAAACGTTTAGCCATTTGCAAACAAATTGTCTCTTTGCAATTGTCTAATATATGCACAGCAGCCAGTAGAATTCCCCTTTTTATTTTTTTTTCCCCGCAGACCATCTTGATTCAAAACATCTATCGTAATCCCCAAAACAGTGCACAGACGGCTGACGGCTCACACTGTAAGTCCCACAGTTGGAGAAATTTTTTTAAAACAATGGTGTTAAAGAGCCCACTCTTAATTGAGACAAACAATGTTGGCTTCTGAGCTGCTGACATAGAGCTGTTGCAAACAGGACAAGGTGCTGGAACTCCTTGGCGCACACAGCAAGAACTTGATACTTGGCCACATTCAGGAGGCTTTTCTAGGGAAGGTTGCTGGCCGGGCCTCTTCCATTGATTGACCTTTGTCATGAGAGTGGGTCCGTCCGAGTGAAATTGGGTTTTAACATTATCAGCCGTTCATTGGTCTTTACAGTGACTGAATCCCTGGCCTTTGTTAAGTTCTTTCTGTAAAATTAAAAATCTTAGGAATATTAAGGAATCAATAAGGTAAGTTGCCCAATAAGTGTGGGTTTTATTTCACCATTATAATTTTTTCTCTAGGAAGGGAGATTTCATGATATATAATTATTGTATTTCTCCAATACAGCAATTTTTTCATCAGTTTATTTAGGCACTTTTCTTTCTCAGTTCATTAAAAGTTTTCTGTAACGTCTAAGAAAATTTTGGTAGTAGCCTCGCAAGCTTTTTGCGCTTTCACCTGAACTGAAATTTTGAAATGGAGAATTTTTACATTCTGTAAACAGAAATACAGTGTTAGTATATCATGAGATCTCTGTTACACTGCAGTGTTAGGGTGTTTCAAGGCAGCCATCAACTAAGAGAAAACATCTCTGCTTCTGAAGAAAATAACTTGCTCTTTTTTCAGCATTGAATCTCGACTGAAGCGATTACCAAAGGCAACCGGTTAAGTGTTTACATTTAATTTTCCATAATATAAAGTTGTTGCGTTTTGTATTTCAGACCATTGCCCTCTTGAACATTTACCGTAACCCTCAAAACTCTTCCCAGTCTGCTGACGGTTTGCGCTGTAAGTTCATACAAGTTCCTTCCCTGGTTCCCTGGGCTTGCGTGTCAGAGCTCAGTGTCCACTCCATCTGGTCTGCCGTGGTAGTGTCAAGGACCGCATTTCACTAGAGGTGGCAAGGAGCTTTTGTCCCACTGACCCCATGGAAACCTCTGTTGGAGATTTGAACTCCTGCCCACGTGTTAAGGGAAAAAGGGACTGGAAAGGGTGTCCTTTAAAACAGTCTGGAGCTGCTGCTGCTCTCGTTCTTTACTCTGACCGTCATCCTAGGGGGAATGTGCTGGAAGTAAACATCAAGTTATGTTTTTCCCTCTAAGAGCAACAGTGTTTGAATGTTTCTCCCACTTTCTGGAACTTTAAAAAACAAATTGTTTTGAAATTATTTTTCAGATTTCTTATTATCCTTTTTTGCTTTAAACTCCATCACTTTAGCTGTGAGAGCGTTGTTCTGAGCATGCTTCCCCAAATGAGCGTCTGCAACTCACATTGACCCCTGAGTTTTCTTACCTACCAGCCGTGTGCCAATTAGACACACTGGGTTGGGTGTGCTCAGTTCAGATAGGTCCTTGACAAAAAAGACACTCAATTTTTACCAGTGTACTTTGCATAGATACGATCTCCAGCTCTAGGAGTTAGAATTCCTTTGCTACGTTTGAAAAATAAAGGGTACCTGGTGGGCAAATAAGTCTAAACTGGGTATCCAGTAGACATTACCAATTTTTTCCTGTACTGAGAAATAAGAAATTTAGGTTGAATTTAATTTCTTTACAACTGTCCAGCTGTGGAATCACTGAAATTTAGTCATTTGTGGATAAATTGAAATGAACACCTGGACTCTCGTTAAAATCAAGGAGTCCGAACCAAAGGGTGGATACTTCTCATTCGCCAGATGTGTCAAGGCAGTAGAGATTGAGACACCCTTGGACAGCCACAAGCCTAAACTGGGTGCACCCTTCACCTGGAGCCCCTCAGTTTATAGGGTGACCTGCACTGGGGGAATGATCCCAGAAGCTGGCCCCACATTGGGAGGGTTGGGTTATGCTCATAGAGGGGCGCACATTTCTGTGTGGGGTGGAGTTTTCTTGCAAATTTTCCTGCTGAGATAATGCTTTTCCATGCTAATACTGACTTGACAGTAGAGGTTTCTTTCCCTGAATCTGATGGTAGCAGGATTTACTTGGTAATCCTTGGTTTAAAATACCTGGTGTTTTGTTTTGTTTTGTTTTTTTCTTTAATAAGATCAACAGGTAGAGGGAAATGTTTATATATGAACTTATTAAATAATTTTTGTTAACAACCCCTCCCTGGGACAAAAATGAACGACAAGTAGGTGACTGAGTAACAGTAATTATTCTTTGTCCTGATTGTTGACTTGGGGACTGTGTGTGCTTTATTGACAATAGAATGTTGTATTAGTTTTCTTTGTGTCTTTATTTGCAATTCACAGTACTCTTGTTTTGCGTATACTACAAATAAAAGTTTAGCTGTTGCTAAATATTCCAATTCTGGGGTCCAGATTGTACAAATTAAATGAGATTTTAATTCTGCATTTTAAGAAGAAATTAATTACCTAAAATTACTGGCTCTTTTTAGCATACCCTTTGACATGTAGAAAAAAGGTTCATACATGTGAATTAAAGTTAAATATGAATCCCACTTTAACAATAATATTTCTGTGAGAAAACTGGTTTATTTTCCAAGTTGTATTATTTAAAATAGATTGAGTCATTTAAATATATACATTTTTAGTAAATCAGTATTTTATTGCTCTTGTCTGTGCCTTTCAGGTCATTTTGCTTGATTAGAAAATTTTAAGCAGAATGGATGTAGCCAGGTAGTTTAAAATAACCACCACAAAACCTTTTCTCAAAGCTGCTAAAACTTCGAGCATGTAAATACTATTTTTCCTCCTCACATTCTTTCCGATGTGGAAAAGGAAATGAGTTTTAAATATTAAAATCCGCCCTTTGGAGTGGGCCTCTCTCAGCTAGTTTTTCTGTTGTTTATAACTTGATTTCTACTCAGGGAAGGAGGGGATGTTCCTGTTAGCTTTTAAAGTGGGGTACCCTGTGGTACCACTGGCAGGCTGTCAGAAGTAGCAGTTGTTGCATTCAATAAGTTTTGGGTTTGAAAACAAACTATTTTCCTGGAAATTCAAAAATAACTGGAACATAGCCCCAGGTAGGTTAGAACGTGAACTTAAATCACTCTCAGAATCAGAACATAAGTTAGTTTTTGTTTTTAAAGATAAAAAGGTCTTTGAGCAAGCCCAAAGTCAGCTGCCTTTGGTGGGATGCACCGGACGAGGCAGCCAGACTTGTCAGCTGACCAGTCACCCATGAGTGTGGTCCCTGGAAGGTAACAATCCAAGACTGAGCTGGCCCAACCTGACGCCAGTCTGGCCTTTGCCTGCCCCCCATCTGGCTCTCTGAAACATCAGTTGATTGACATGCCAGCATTGGATTTCTCAGGGTTTAGAGAACTCTAGAATTTGAACATAAAATTTGGTAGAGAGAATGATAAATTTGCAAAGTCTGCCCACACAGCGAATGTAATTTCACTTAGTGCACGTGAATTATGAAGAATAAACTGATGGAAATAGTTCTGGAATGTAAGATAAGAATGCTTTCTTCCACAAAGCACTGCACCTTTCTCTTTATTTGGGGGCATCCAAAACACAGTAATTGTGCCTGGTAATCATCCTACCGAGTCTTTACGGTTGCTTGGGTTTTAATCGCATCAGAAAAATTTATAGCATTCTATGGCTGACAGTCTGTGAAAGAAACTAGTTAGGAACATAAGCTCTTTAATCACTTACCCTGATTTCTGTTTTCGTTTTAAACTAATAAAAGGGGGAACAAGTCAGTGTGCTTACTTGGCCTGTATTCTAAATCTTAAAAGGAAGAAGATTTTATTTCAAAGTTTATTAATTTGAGAGTCAACTTTTCCTCACACTTTCTGAAAATGTGGCCCTTTTGATGCCGATTAAAACTGGTTGTGGTTTTAATATCTTAATAACCAGAATTGAGACTGTCATAGGGGCTCTTAAACCTCACCACAGTTCACACCATTAACAAGTAGCTGTGTGCCGCAGAGTGCGGCTCTGCCGGGTTTTCTCTAGATAATCTCGTGTGGTGTTGTAGCAGTTTGAGTTTAAGCGCAAGGGTTCACTCTCGGTTAACCCCTTCTAACCAGCAAGATTTCTGTTGTTTCCAGGTGCGGTGAGCGATGTTGAGATGCAGGAACACTATGATGAATTTTTTGAGGTAAGAAAATTGACTGCTGTGGTTGGTAGACTTCTTGACCTTCTGTGTCTGCTTGGAAGGAGTTAAAATTTTTGTTCACCTATAACCACACTTACACATGAGCTATATTTAATTACACTCTTAATATATATAACTATCCTTAAGCCTCTGTGATCTCCCTTTAGGAGGTTTTTACAGAAATGGAGGAGAAGTATGGGGAAGTTGAGGAGATGAACGTCTGTGATAACCTGGGAGACCACCTGGTGGGGAACGTGTACGTCAAGGTAGGAACAAGACAGCGGCAGCCTTGTGTGCCTGCAGCTCAGGCTGACAAGTGCGGAGCGGGTGCCCTGGTAGTGGTTAACCTTGACCCTGTAGGCTCAGGCTCACGAAGGACTCGGAGGGTTGACTTGGTGCTTTGTCAGCTATCAGGTGTCTTGGGCGTCTGGCCGGCTGCACGCCCCGTCAGCCACGGGCTCTCTCTGCGGTGTTTTAGTGAAGAATATCTAACAGTTGTTTCTTAGAAGCTGTTTGGACAAGGGAGAAGTTTGTTTATACATGTTTGTTCTGTTTCCTTTTTTAAAAAAATAAAACTTAAGGGCCGGGCGCGGTGGCTCACGCCTGTAATCCTAGCCCTCTGGGAGGCCAAGGCAGGAGGATCATTCAAGGTCAGGAGTTCAAACCAGCCTGAGCAAGAATGAGACCCTGTCTCTACTAAAAACAGAAAGAAATTAGCTGGATAACTAAAAATATACAGAAAAAATTAGCTGGGCATAGTGGCGCATGCCTGTAGTCCCAGCTACTCCGGAGGCTGAGGCAGGAGGATCTCTTGAGCCCAGGAGTTTGAGGTTGCTGTGAGCTAGGCTGACGCCATGGCACTCTAGCCCGGGCAACAGAGCAAGACTCTGTCTCAAAATAAAAAAAAAAATAAAACTTCATTTGCCTACACAGTCATTACATTTGCTCCTTTAACCAATTGGATTTGAAAACGAAGGCAGTGGCTTGCATGATCCTAAATAAAGGGTTGGCTGGTTTTTTTAATTGTCCTGCAGCATCATTCCTGCAGCATCAACTATTACATCTAAGTGAGCACATAATATCTGTTTGGATCAATGATTGAAAGTGTGTTATTAAAGTGTGGGCACCAAGCCATTTTTGTTTTGTCTCTTCAGTTTCGCCGTGAAGAAGACGCAGAAAAGGCTGTGATTGACTTGAATAACCGTTGGTTTAACGGGCAGCCGATCCATGCTGAGCTCTCGCCCGTGACTGACTTCAGAGAAGCCTGCTGCCGCCAGTATGAGATGGGGTGAGTGTGGGGCAGACTGACACAGCCGCCTCCATGGCGACTGAGCACAGCCCGGGGTTGTGTGTGCACGAGGTAATATGCTGTTTCTGACCCACAGAGAGTGTACACGAGGCGGCTTCTGTAACTTCATGCATTTGAAGCCCATTTCCAGAGAACTGCGGCGTGAGCTATATGGGCGCCGGCGCAAGAAGTGAGTATTCCCATGTGGCCATTGTAATGCTCGATGGCTTTTTTGCCCTTAAGAAAACAAAAAATGGCATAAGTGTTATTTCTGTTTAAAAAGTGCTACTTAGAACTTAGTATATATTTTAAAATACAAAAGTGTACACTTTGGAGAAAAATATTTACCTGCACACAGAAAACAGTTTCATCATCTACTTCTCCAGTAGAGCTCAAACCTTGGTACTTAAGCAAGGCAGTGGTTAAATGGTAACCACTGAAATGAAGTTGGTGAAGAATTGAGTGTACGGTAGTTTATTCTCCCAGATAGATACTGTAACTTCCTTTAAATACTGCATGTGCCCAATGCCCCTGTTGATTTGGGGGCGGATTAGTGGTGCCCTCCCTTCAAAACACTGGCAGTACAGCTGGGCGAGGTGGGTCACGTCCTTAATCCTAGCACTCTGGGAGGCCGAGGCAGGCGGCAGGATTGCTTGAGCTCGAGAGTTTGAGACCAGCCTGAGCAAGACCCCATTTCTACAAAAAAATAGAAAAATTAGCGGTGTGTAGCAGCATGTGCCTGTAGTCCCAGCTACTCAGGAGGCTGAGGCAGGAGGATCACTTGAGCCCCGGGGTTTGAGGTTGCAGTGAGCTGCGATGATGCCACCAAACTCTAGGCAGGGTGAGAGAGCAAGACTGTGTCTCAAAAAAAAAAAAAAAAAACACTGGCAGAATTGGGCACAGTCATGTGTCTGGTCTGGCATTTAAATGTTCAACCATCATGTCATAGAGCAGAGAAAATCAAGATGTTGGAGTATGGGTTGTACTTCCTAATTGGATTGAGTTCTGATCCTAGAGGGGTTCTCATCCCTCTCCCATTAAACAGACATTATTGCCGATTCTGTCTTCTTGTCAACGAAAAGATACAGGAGAAAACCCTGCTTTCCCCATCCCAAAAATGGGCCTAGTGGACACTGTAGCTAATGAGCTCCTGTGGGGAGGGCTTGGGTGGCAGGGCACCTGGCGTCTGTCGGGTGAGGGTTGAGGGTAATGTATGTCCAGTTCATGTTTTGTCAGGATTCCCCATGATCATGTGAGTTGGTTTAGAAGACACAGAAGATGTAAGATGTCATACATACTCAGTTATAAAATGTATAATTTTTTTCCTGAAACTTTAGCGTCTGAAATTACAGTTATGGCTTGCAATTTAGTTGGCAGCATTTTGTTCTTCATTAGTGCCATCAGTTTGATGAGGTGCAGTAATTTAAAGTGTTGGTAATTGTGGTTTTATTTTGTACTGATGCTACAATTTCCTTGTTTTCCTTGGTTGCAGGCATAGATCGAGGTCCCGGTCCCGGGAGCGTCGTTCTCGGTCCAGAGACCGTGGTCGTGGTGGTGGTGGCGGTGGCGGCGGTGGCGGTGGGGGACGGGAGCGGGACAGGAGGCGATCTCGAGACCGTGAAAGATCTGGGCGATTCTGAGCCGAGCCATTTTTACCTTACGTCTGCTGGAAAGTGTTGTAGTTGATTGACCAAACCAGTTCATAATGGGAATTTTTTTTAAAAAACAACAAAAAAAAAACCACAAAGATGGGTTTCTGAATAAAATTTGTAGTGATACAGTATTCTTGGTGTGACTTATTTCTTGTGGAGATTTCTTTATTTTGAATTTCTTTTCCTTTATAAACCTGCCAGTTATCAGTCCTCAAGGTAAAAATTAGTATCAATCTATCACTTTGAGTATAATGAAATCCTATTGTTTAAACTTGGGGTATGAAATTAAAACACCAGGTAGGGGAAAATTCATATGGGAAAAAGATCTCTTTCTTGTTTTCTACATATTACTGAGGAATTACTGTTGGAGTCTCTTTCCTTACTAGTTAATAAATAAGTGCTTAGGTGTAACTCCTTTTAATATACAACATTTCTTGCCTGTGAGTTTTCTAGTTTTCCTTCAAGAGCTACGATGCATCCTGAAACGCAAGTGGTAGGTCACACGCAGACATGCTCGGCGTGGCAGGTTGAGAGCCAGCGTGCTCTTTTCGGGTTGTATCGCTGACGGCCGGCCCCCTAAACCACGCTCGACGGCACAGGAGGAGCCCCGCAGTCAGATCCGCCTTTCTGCTGTTGCTTCCCCATAGCTACTTATGTTAATAACTGGGGTGGTCTGTGTGCTGGTGGCATAATGCACGACAGCCAGCTGTTGACTTGTTTGGTGTCTGTCCCACGCCTCTGTACTGGGGGCCACGTGTTTCATATCCAGAACCAACATGGTTCCAAGTGACCATCTGAAGTCGTTACTGGGTGCTCATGTGTCTCATCCTGACGAATCTCCAAGCTCTGGGTGAGAACTGTGGTTTTCTACTGCCCCGCCCTAGTGCGCAGGCGCTGCTCCCTCTGCTCGGAGCGGGAGCTCCGTGAGGGTTGGAAACGCTGTTGGTCCAGGAGAAGCAGCTCTCACTGGAATTGCACACTTAATGTCTGGAAGGAAATGCTGCTTGGCCACTATGTTTCTTGAAAGTTTTTACGTGACTGTGGACTCAACATTGGTTCTGTTCAGGTTTGGGCTGCTAAAATTAAGTTGGTTTTTTATGATGGTGGGCAGATGATTTTGGATGGAAGTGGCAGTTTTTAGTGAGGTAGGTAGTTTCCTTAAAATCTTGAACTCTTGTACCTTCAGAAGTCAGTACAAATATTTCATTTCTTCTACCTTTAGTTTGGTCACAATTGTGGCCATTTATTGAGTCACTGCCACTCAGTCTGAAGGAGGGAAGGTGGCAAAAATTGCACTTCGTATTTAACATTGATTAGAATCGGCTTTTCCTCTGAAAGTCTTTAAAATGTGAACAGAAGTGCCATAAAAATGTCTTCAAACCTTGCAGTGAGATGAGCTTAGAAAGTAAAGCTTTCCCGCCCTCCGCCCTCGGTGCCCCCGCGCAGGTCTGAAGCAGGAAGTTGAGGCAGGCTTGTCCCAGAGGTGTCCCCTGTCTAGGCGTCCTTGGATCGCAGCTGGTGAACAGCCCAGTGAAATAGCCCTGGAGTCTGCCAATGGCAAAGGAACAGCTTTTACGTAGGTCCTAGGTCCAAGCGGATTTTTGTATAAAGGAAGAATACAAAAGCCGCTTGACATAATTTTGTAATGAATTCAGGCTCAAATACCATTGTAAATTGGTTTTCTCCTGAATACTACATGATGTATGTGAAGATGTAACGCCAAATGGTGAACAGCTGCAGAAATAAATGAGTATCGGCACATTTAATTCAACAGTTGTGTTGAATTATCTCAACTTTTTGCTCCTTTGCAGGTTTTTTTTTTTTGCTTGTTTGGTCAGTAGGCCTAAGTTCACTGTACATGTGTGTATAGTAGATAAGAATCATTTTAAATATTTCTGTTAAAACGTTGATTGATGGGGTTGCCGTTGCCCTGCTAATTGGAGGAAATTCACTACCTCGAACTGCAAGTGGGGAAGGGATTGGCCATCTGAAGTGGTGGCTCACGACTGTAATCCTCGCAGTCTGGGAGGCTGCGGTGGGAGGATTGCTTGAGGTCAGGAGTTCGAGACCAGCCTGAGCAAGAGCGGGACCCCATCTCTACTAAAAATAGAAAAATTAGCCAGGCCTGGTGGCACCTGTAGTCCCAGCTACTCAGGAGGCTGAGGCAGGAGGATCACTTGAGCCCAGGACTTTGAGGTTGCAGTGAGCTATGATGACGCTACTGCACTCTATCTGGGGCGACAGAGCGAGATTGCCAAAAAAAAAAAAAGGTCTCAAAGCACAGAAATCAGAATGGTATTACAAATTCTGATTCTAGGTCCTTTGTAATGGAAAGTAAGACTTTGGGTCTTGTTACACTAAAATGTCACATTGCACTTGATTGTCTAGCTAGTCTGGAGGCCGAGGTGGGAGGATCACTTGAGCCCAGGAGTGCAAGACCAGCCTGGGCAACATAGCGAGACCTCGTGGAAGAATAAAGAGAAAAAACGACTTGATTGGCCCCAGGAAAGCTTCCCTTTGTTTAATCCGGTAGTTCCCAGATAGATTTCACAGTCTACGTAAGTTTCCTCAAAGAAACGTGATCAACATGATTTTCCAATTTTTAATTTGCCAAGTGGGACTTTTTAACTCGTTCTCATCAAATGTCACCATCATTTCATGAAACAGCATTGTACTTCTTTCCTGTCAGCCAGCATGAAGATCCTGGTGTTGCTATAGGCCGCCACCCCACCTGTGTCACCTGTATTGTTAGGAACAAGCCATCCCCAGTCTCACTTCTGCCAGGGCTTTCGATGCCAAGATTTGCATCTCTGACCAGGGGCAGAAGAAGGCAAAAGTGGGTGAGTTCCCACTCTGTGGCCGCGTGGTGTCAGGGGAACATCGGCCGCTCTCCTCTGAAGCCCTTGGATCTGCCCCGTCCTGTGTCAACGAGCACATGGCACAAAGCGGTGAAGATGGCTTTCAAGTCCAGGTGCGGCTGCAGCCCTGCGGGACACCCGCACCACCCCACTCCAGACAGGCCTGTGCGGTGCCTCAGCGAGCCCCGGGTGCCGTGGCCAGGGCTGACGTCTCCTGTCCATCTGCACCAAGCCACGGAACAAGCCTGTGACTGTGGCCCCGTGCCGGCCGAGTTCAGGTGCCCTGGCCGCCAGCAGATGCACAGCTCAGGGAAGTGGGGCTTTCCAAGTTCAACGCGGATGAATTTGGAGGTGTGGTGGCTGAGAAGCGGCTCGTCCCAGATGCTTGTGAGGGCACACGCAGCCCCAGTCACGGTCCCCTGGACGAGGGGCGGGCCCTGCGCTGGTGAGGGTTTGCACTCTGCTGCTCCTCTTCACGCCCAATACATCCTGCTTTGTGTCCACAAAGAAAAAAGCACTTTAATTTTTCATCGGGAAATACTTAAACATACATAAAAGTAGAGAATGTTGCAATGAAGCCCTGATGCTTTGACCCTGCACACCTAAGTCTGCATCCCTACCATGAGGACGCACTCGGAGGGAAGGACAGCCTCGAGTAAGTCCAGCCTTAGGGCCAGCTGCCTGCAGTGCCACCTCCTCATATGTGCTTGGCTCTGGGGGGTTAGCAGCCACAGCAGGCTGGCACCAGTACACGCTTGCCACACGCCAGCACCTGACCATTCCAGCTGGCACCGCAGGGCGGAGTGAGAGGGGCCGCTGCCTCCAGAAGTGCGGCTCCCTTAGTTCAGACCAGCACCGTGGGAGGGACCTTGGGAGACTCTGGAAGTAGCAAAACTGGATGGTGGCCGTGGGGGCATAAATTTTGGATTCAGTCAAAAGGCCGAACTCAAGGATCCAGAAGGCCACATATGGCCCCCCCAAAAGCTGCAAGTGATAGAGAATCTCAGAACTATTTTCAACAGCAAGACGTGTTGGCACCTATACGTAGAAGAGCCCAGTGGCATCATGACCACCTGACCCCATCTGGCTCAGTGCCTTGCTCTGCTGAGCTCTGGGCTCTGCCCTCAGTGGGATTTCACATCACATGGGGCCAACGGCGAGGTATCTGCGGCAGGCCACCACCACGAAGAGCAAATGCGCGTGCCCAGCGTCTTATGTCTCATTGGCAAGTTGGCACTACTTACTTTTCTGGTCAGAAAAAAAAGACAACTTGCAAGTTTTTCCCCTGAAATGTGTATGATACTGATAAAACCTCGCCAAAATGGCCCACAAAACCACAAGGGAGTTCCAATTCTGAATATGGATGCAAAAACCCTACATCCAATATTGGCAAACAGAATCTAGCAGCATACTAAAGTAAATATGTCACTAGTAGGTGGGACTTATTTTAAGAATTCAAGGATGAATTATATCAAATATTCAATCTGTTCTAAGTTTTCTTAGGAGACTCCTAATTATGCTTGTGTTGTGTCTCCTAGCTGGCTTCCATGTTTGTGGTATTTTCAATGAGATGCATGATGCGTACAGACGCAAAGTACCCAAAACCTAAGTCTGGTTTAAGGACACTTACACGGTGATCATCCAGTAAGGCCATCCCAAGGCAAGAAGTAGCACGTTGCCAGCACCTCAGGTGAGAAAAATTAGCTGGGCGTCATGGCACAAACTTGTAGTCCCCGCTACTCAAGAGGCTGAGGTCGGAGAATCACTTGAGCCCAGAGTTGGAGGCTGTAGTGAGCTGCGATGATGCCACTGCACTCCAGCCGGGTGACAGAGGGAGACCCCGTTTTTAAATAAATAAATGGAATCATGTATCATTTTGTTTGGCTCAGCTTGTCTGCAACATTCAACTACGCTGGACACAGCTGGCTTCAAATCTGCAGCTGGAGGCACATGGATTTGGTGAGCAAAGAACAAAGCAGTTAAGAATGGTGCTGGCACCACCGACCAGTGGAAGAGAAAAGGACTCTGAAAAGGGAGGAGGCGCCTCCAGGCAGTTGGAACAGGGAGGGCCAAGTCGCTGAGGTCGGAACGAGCTTGGTGGGCCGTCAGGACAGGCTAGCACCAGGTCCTGCTGTGGAGACAGCCCTCAAATCTTGGGGCTCCTTTCCTGCCCAGGGCCCTGCAGCTCAGAGCGGTCTGTCTGCACTGGGGGGCCGGGCCACAGCCGCCAGCCCGCGGCAGGGGGAGGGAGAAACCTCTCGCAATGGGTCAGCCCCTTTCATGCTACTGGCCACTCACACATCTCTCGCTGAAGCACCTGTTCAAGTCTTTTGCCCATTTTAAAAAGTGAGTAGTTTGCCCTTTTCTGATTTATTTCTAGGAGTTCTTTATGCAGTCTGGAGACGAGCGTTGTTGATGAGTTGCAAGTGTCTTCTCCCAGGCTGTGGCTTTTCCCTCTCTTAATGGTATCTTGAAGAACACAAGTTCTTCCAGTCCAGTTATCAATCTCTCTTTTGCAGACGGTGCTTTCTGTGGGAGGCGCTTTTGCCCCCCAAGTTCCTGCCGATATTCTGTGTTTGCCATAGCTTTATCGTGTCACCTTTCACATGTGGCTCTCTGATTTAGTTCCGATCATTTTGTATGGATACCATGAGATTTTTTTCTACATGGAAATCCAGTTGCTCCAGCAACATTTATAGTAAAAGCAGCCACCTTTCCCTGCTGAATTGCCAGGGTACCTTCATGGTAAACTGAGTGGCCATAGGCACCCGGGCCCATTTCTGGACTCTCCGTTGTCCCGTGGGTCTTTTGCATGTCCCTGTGCCTAGGATATACCGCGAAGGAATGAGGGCCGATAGGATTTGCTGGTAGGTCGGATATGGACTCGGAGAGGGGATTCAAGGCGCCTCCAGTGGTTCTAACCTTGGCAGACTTTTTTGCCTTTATCAACTTTATTACTGTTAAAGCTGATTCGAGAACATGAATCTAGGTTTCAGGGCCCACAGCACGTGTAGTACCACCCCATCCATGGTGTGACCTCAGGACGGCTCCCCCGGGGGGTCACCATGGGCCCACAGACCGCGCGCAGTCACCAGGATGGCTGCCCTGTGCCAGCCTGGGAAGGGGCGGGAGGGGAGGATGTCTCCAGGGCTCGCACCTTTGCAGCAGACCAGCGTCCTGCCGTCCGGGATTTGCACAGGTCAGTGCCAGAGCCCCGTCATCACACAGACCACGCACACCTCCTCCCCAGGAAAGAGGAGGGAAGGGGAAGGAGGGTGGATGTTGTCCCTCGTGGGAACGCAATACTGTGCCCCAGTATTCCTCAGCACTGTCCCTCACTGGGCTTGAGCCGGCAACTTCCCAGGGCGGGCTGGGAGGGGCTGTCCTCCTTGTCCCTACAGCCGCTTCCCCACTGCCTCCCACTGGTCCTTGGAGGCTCCCCTGGCTCCACAGACAGACAGTGGCTTCTGCCCCAGGAAAGTTGTGAGCAGGTGAGAGCCATGTAGGTTAACTCGAGAGCCACCTGCAGCCACGCTGGCACGCCACTCCCTCCACCTCCCTCGCTGGTGAGACTGGGCCCCATCCGGAGAGGCTCCTGGGAGGCTTTGCAGGAGACCACAGGGGAGCAGTGGCAGTAATCTAAAGCAGCCAAGTCTGGAAAATACTGCCCTCCTCCCATTGTCAAGTTTCCAAGAGAAAACATGGTCCAAAGCTGAAATCGCCTTCCCCACTTTAATGTTCAAAGAAATTGAAGTTCAAGGTCTTTTCTTTCCACCACATCTTACGTAAAGGAACCTTCTCAACCAAACAACCCTGAGACCGAGACCAACCAGGTGGCCGTCTTCCCTGGCCTTCTTCCAGGGGCAGCAGGACAGTTGCTGCAAGACCATGTGGCCCTTTCAGGAGAGACCAGGGCTCAGGGGTCTATCAGACCAGCAAGTGAGGCGACCACTCAGTGTCAGCCTGACCCCGACTGGTACCCACTGGATGGACCCAGTTAGACGGTGCATAGTGGCTCTGAGGGAGGGGCTCTGTCCCAAACAGGGGCCCTCATCTCGGGACGGACTGCAGTCTCGCTCAGAGGACGCCTGTGTATCCCAGTGCACTTGGCTCGCTTGCAGCTGGAGCGTCCTTGCAGAGAACTTTCAAACCGGATGCAGCAAACCTTAGAGGCACAAAATGCCCACCTGCAGCTGTCTGGTGGACAAATGTTCAGGGACCTACTTCAAGTCCTGGCAATCACACATCTTTTTTCTTTTTACAAGTTGAATCATAAGGTCAAAAAATGTGAAACATCAGCAGTTTCATGCGATTCAAACTAACATGTCCCAAGGTTGGGTTGGGTTGGGCTGCTGGGTTTGGCCCTTTCTCTGCCTCCTGCTCCTAAGGACCCGGGCAAGTCACCCCACCCCCCTGAACCCACTGCCCTCTTCTGTAAGGTGAGGACTGGCCGGTGCCTGCCCCGCAGCTGTTGTGAGGCTTCGTCAGCTCCCACGGGCAGAGCGCTCAGCGCACGGCCTGCCCGCTGCAGCAAGGGTGTGAAGGCCAGTGCTGGTGTTAGTAGGGACGGTCCTGGCAAAGGAAGGCAGGACTTAGGGTAGGGCCGACAAGCAGAGAGTAGGCAGGAACCTGACAGGCCTCTCGGGCAGAGAAGCGTTGGGAGATGGTGCAAAAAGTAGCGCAAAAGTCATACGCAGAACATGACCACACATGCTGGATGTGGTGAAGTGGACATAAGAAAGAGACGTCCCACGCTCCTGCACCAGAAGACATACCTGAGTCAAAAAGAACAGAACACCTTGGAATAAATGTAACCAGTGAAGGGCAGGACTTGCACACTGAAAATCACAAAACATTGCTGCAAAAAATTAAAGACCTAAATGAATGGAAAGACATTCTGTGCTCTCGGATTGGCAGATTCAAAGTCGTTAAGGTGGCAATACTGCCCCAGGTGATCTGCAGGCACAGAGCGATCCCTGTCACAGTCCTATAGCCCCTTTGCAGAAACAGAAAAGGTGCCCTAAAATTTCATATGAAATTACAAGGGATGCCGAAAAAACAAGACAATCTTAAAAAAGAACGAAGTTGAGGGACTTGCACGTCCTGATTCCAGAACTCATTACAAAGCTACAGTGATCAAGACGGCGGCGCTGTGCAGGGAATCCCCATCTCACGTCCACGCGCTGTGGGTGGGAGCTGGGCTCTCTCACAGGCCGGGCTCAGTGGCCCCCCGCCCCGTCCTCGGGTGGTCGGTCCACACGCCTGCCTCGCGCCACCGCCTCCTGGGATCCCTCCCCACCTGCGGGACAGCTGGAGACAGCCTGCTTGACTCCCACAGACCCCACGCCCCGCAGGGACTGTGCCGATCTGCCACCGTGACCCCTCAGTCCCAGGTGACCACGGAGTTTTACATTTGTTTACATTTCTCTCTCGAATCGCACCACGAACAGTCTGTGTTTGTATCCATAAGTTTTGATAAATTTTAACTTTTAATAATAGATTGGTGTGTATTTTATGGTAGCAAATGATAAAATAGAGTAGCACCTACATATATTTTATGCATGAGGGTCAACAGTACTGGCAAACTCTGAACGGGGCTGTTGATTAGAGTATCACTTTGTACCACTGTTAATTTCCTGACTTTATTAACGGTTGTATTGTGATTGTAGAATATAATTCTTTGTGTTTAGGAAATACTGAAGTATTTAGGGGTAAGGGGGCATCGTGTCTGTGACTTGCTCTCCACAACTCAGAGAAACCAGATAGATGGACACACACATTGGTTCACATGTGTGTGCGTGCGCGTAAAGACAGAAAGGAAGCAAATGTAAAATTTAACATTTGGAAACTCTGGATGAGGGACTCAGCGAAGTCTTTGTGTGGTTCTCAACACTTTTCTGACAGTCTGGAATCGTCAAAATTTTTAAAAACTAAAAAACAACTTGTGCTGCTATAACACGCTACCAAAACTCGAACGGAGTGACACCAATCTATCATCTTGGACTTCTGTGGGTGGAAGAGCGGGCCTCTGTGAAGGCTCCAGGGAGGGTCCTTCCTGTCCTGCCCCTGTCCCAAGGCTGCCGCAGTCCCAGGCCATTCTGGTCCACGCCAGCTTAACTCCAGTCTCTCCTCCATCTTCACCAGCCTTTCCGCAGACCGTGTCCGAACTTCTCCTTTCTTACAAGGTTGAACTGGATTAAACATCCCCTCCCCACACGTACGCCTGACCCGCCTGGCTGCTTTTAACTTGATGGTGTCCTCAAAGCCCTTGCTTCCAAGTGAGGTCCCATTCGCAGGTCCAGGGGTGAGTAGATGCTAACATTCGGGAAACCGGGAGAAGGGTGCCTGTGAATCCTTCGTACTGTTCTTGCCACTTTTATGACAGTCTGAAATTATGCCAGGCGTGAAAGAATATATTTCAGAGCACATTCAAAACCCCCTAGCTGGAAACCCTCCAGTGGCTGAAATCCAGACCAGGCCTTGGTCTACAGTCCTCGGGCCCACGGTTCCTGGTTCCTGGTTCCTGGTTCCTGGTTCCTGCCCCGGGCCTGCTCCTGCCCCGCCCCTGGCGCGCGCAGCGGTGGTTTTCGACCTGGAATGTTCCTGCCCCAGAGGGAGATGTGGCTTCTGGGGGGTCAGCTGCAGGCCACCTGTCCAGACAGACTCCTGGTCTGATCCCACCTGACCCAGCTCTGGCTCCAGCTCCCAGTCCTGGCCATCTTCCTAGCAGTTGTCATCGGTGGAAACTTCCTTACGAAGTGTGTCTCGTTCTCCCCCAGTGTAGGGGGACAGCGACCCTGAGTCTGAGCCACGCTCACCGTGGCAGCCGGAGCTCACAAGCCTCAGTCCAAACCGGGGGGCCGCCCGCCCGGTCGCCCCGCGGGCTGGGATGTCCAATGTCGCATTGACTGGTGTCTGGAATGCCGTCACTCGCAGCCTCCTGGTGCCCCAGGGCCCTGTGACATGGCCTGCTGCGACACCGCAGGCCGCGGGACGACGCCTGGCGGACAGCCGCACGTGGGCCGGGGCCTCCCGACGGCAAGGAGTGCAGGGCGGGCGGGGGACAGCCGAGCCCGCCCCGCCCCCACGGCGCCCCACCCGCGAGCTGCGCCCCTCTCAGGACCGCGCGTTTCCACCCGCCGGTGAGCAGAGAGAGGAGGTAGCCACGGAAGACACAACCCGACGCCAGGTCCACGGCGTTCGCACGACCTCCGGGGGGCGAGCCTGGAGCAGACGGCGGGGGTGGGGCGAGACCTGGCGTGCCGTTGCGTCAGTGGGGGGCGGGGCGCGCGGGGAGGCCCAGGCCGCGGTGGGAGTGGGGATGGGGGCGGGGGTGGGCGTGGGGAGTGGGGGTGGGGATGGGGTGGGAGTTGGGATCGGGGGTGGGAGGGGTTGGAGGTGGGGACGGGAGCTGGGGTCGGGGGTGGGAGTTGCGGTGGGAGTCGGGGGCGGGGGTGGGGCAGGAGGGGTGGGGCGAGGGACGGGACGAGGGGGCGGGGCCGGGGACTCCGCAGCGGAACATTGGCGGGCGCGGGCCCTCCGCCCCCGCCTCTCGGCCAATCGCCGCCTGCCCACCCTGCGCCGCGGGTCCCGGGGGGCTGGCCAGCCCCAGGGTCGCGGTCCCCGCCTGCCTGTCGGGCCGCAGCTTGCCTCAAGGGGACCAGCCGGCTGCCGCTCTTTCCCGCGCTTCCGTCCAGGTGAGCACCGGCCCTGGGGAGCCCGAGCCCCCTCCACGACCCCCCCCCGACTGAGGGTCCCCTCTGGGGTCCGGGACCGCTCCCGCCCCCACTCCCCCACGCCTGAGCGCGGAGTTGCGTAATACGCACCTGGACGCGGCGGGGCAGGGCCGGTGTCCCCGCGCCCCTGCCCGGGCGAGTAGGCCCCCGCCCCGCCCCCCGCGCCTCCCTCCCGCCACGCGGACCCAGCGGATCGGTCCCCGCTCTAGTGAGTCCGGCCGCCCAGAGCCGCGGGCTGAGCGTCCACGTGGCCCCGGCACCCCACCGCCGCGGCTGCGGAGCGGACCCCACGAGCGGACCCCGCGGTCCCCGGAGCGGGGACCCAGGGCGGAGATTTGCACGAGACGCGCGGTTACGGTGCAGAGCATTGATTTTTCGCTGCGTTTGGGTGGGAAACGGCTGTTTCGCAAATGGCTCTTTCCCGCAGACGGTGTGGGGCGGGGTGAACACCGAGGTAGCCGCGCGGGCGGCCCGCGGGTGGGGGCCCCGAGCGCCTCGCCCCCAAGCCTGGATGGGCGGGGCCCGATAACGTGAGGGGGTGGGGGAGGGGCGGGAACGCAAACTTTCCGCTTCCCAGGGGTGTCCGGGCAGCGGTGTGCTGGGTGTACTGGCCCCAAACCTTATCCAAAGTGTCCTTCCGAAGACCCAGTGGCTGAGCGGTTTCTAGAGACCCTTAGTAGGGTCTCGATCGCCCACCTGAAAACTTCAGCGTCCAGTTTATTGAGTTTTATCCACACGCTCGGCCCTAACCGACTCCCCCGAGCGCTGGTGCGCCGGGCAGGGCTGCCCTTGGGGGCGTGCGGACCCCAGGGAGGCCTTGTGGCTCGAGCTGCGGCGCCAGGAGAGCCCGCCTCTCCAGCGCGTGCGTCCGGCCGCCTAGCCGGCTTCCCGCCGAGCGCCCCGGGGTTCCTCGGGACAGGCCGCTTGCGTCCTGTGTTCCCAGAAGACCCTTACCTTGCCGGAGATTGCGCCAAGGCGACCGCGTCGCCAAAAGGGAGGCGTGGGGCTGGCTGGGTCTACGCGGCTCTGGCCAGCCCGGCGGCTGAGCGCGCCCACCGGGCCGAGGCACCGCCGAGCTGCAGCTTCTGAGCTGAGCGCGAGCTAGGCTGGGCCTCGTAGGACAGGGCCTTGAGCAAGGTGGGAGAATCACCCCGCCACCTGCACCCGGCGTAGGGAAGGCGCTGTTCCACTCACAGCTTTTTTAAAGCTCGGGGAAGAAGAGCTTGGGACATTGTTCGGTGGCTTCAGGAGGAACATGAACCTCTGAAAATGGGTGCACTATTCTGGGGAAGAGAAGGTCCAAAGCCTTTTCATTCTTAGGTAAATCTGTGATCCCTAAACCCGGAAAGCACCGCCCCCTGTGGGCATCTGCTGGAGGCCTGTGGGCGTCTGGCCGCCTGTGCAGGAGAGCGGGAGAATTCGGGGCTGCTTCTGTCCTTGTTGGCGGTGGGCGGTGGGCTCGTGCGGGCTGAGGAGGTCCACAAGCCTCCACTTAAAGCAAGTGAGGGCAGGGCAGGGGGGCGCAGGCTGGGGTCACCTGAGCTGCACCCCTTAGGTGAGCTCCTCGAAGGGCCCTTCCAAACCCAGGCGGCTCCAGCAACTTATTTATTTCTTTATTTCAGCATATCACAGGGGTACAAATGTTTAGGTTACATATATCGCTTTTGCCCCACCTGGGTCAGAGCCTCACGCGTGTCCATCCCCTAGATGGTGCGCACCACACCCATTAGGTGTGTGTATACCCATCCTCTCGTCCTCTCTCCCACCTGCCCGACACCTGATGAATATTATTACTATACGTACACTGAAGTGTCGATCAGTTAATACCAATTCGATGGTGAGTACATGTGGTGCTTGTTTTTCCATTTTTGGGATACTTCCCTTAGTCAAATGGGCTCCAGCTCTACCCAGGATAATACAGGAGGTGCTAGATCACCGTTGTTTTTTGTGGCTGAGTAGAACTCTGTGGTATACATATACCACATTTTATTAATCCACTGATGTATTGATGGGCACTTGGGTTGTTTCCATATCTTTGCAATTGTGAATTGTGCTGCCGTAAACATTTGAGTGCAGATGTCTATTTTATAGAATGTTTTTTCTTCTTTTGGGTAGATGTCCAGTAGTGGGATTGCTGGATCAAGTGGTAGTTCTACTGTAGCTCTTTGAGGGATCTCCATGTTACTTTCCACAGGGGTTGCACTAGTTTGCAGTCCCACTTATTTTTTAATAGACTTTTTTTTTTTCAGTTTTAGATTTACAGAAAAATTGAGAAGGTGGTACGGAGGGTGCTGGTGCACATTGTGCTCGCCCCTCGCGTACACGGCTTTCCCTGTTACTCAGACCTGGAACATAATAAACCGATCACATTATCGTGTAATCATTGCTGACATCATTGCTGCTAACTAAAGACCGTGCTTTAGTCAGATTCGTGTTGTCTGCTCTCCTCCTTCTGTTCGGGGATCCCACACTGCGTTTTGTCCCCATGTCTCTTACAGAGTTTGAACTTGATGAATCATCAAAACCATCAGTCGGGTGAGTGACGCTGTGGCACTTGGCTGTGGACTTGTTGAATGTGGAGATCGAGGTCGGAGGCGGAAGAGGGGCTGGTCCCGTCCTGGCCCCTGGAGGTGACGAGGGCGCTGTCTGTTCCTTGTTCCCGGAGCAGGGAGATAGGGCTGCAGCCAGACAGGCCTCACCTGGAGGAGCCCTGGTCCTCTTTTCTTATCTTTCTTTGCGTGTCCTGTCTATTTTAAAGTGCTCGTGTTTTTAAGTTGTGGGTAAAATATATATGACATGATATTTATCATTTTAACCATGTGTAACTGTACAATTCAGTGGCATTAATCATATTCACAGTGTCGTGCAACTACCATCGCTATCTATATCCAAAACATTTCATCATTCCCAACAAAACCTCTGCACCCCTGAAACAGTAACTGTCCCCTTCCCATCACCCAGCCCCTGGCAGCCTCCGTTCTGCCTTCCGTATCTATGAATTTGCCTGTTCTGCGGACCTCAGATTAGCCAGATATAAGACACTTGACTACGCTAGGTGCCTCATGTCAGTGGCATCACACAGTACTTGTCCTTCTGTGACTGGTCTGTTTCACTTAGCACACTGTCTTCAAGGTTCATCCACGTTGTAGCATGTGTCTCAATTCCATTACTTTTTATGGTTGAAGAATATTCTGTTGTATGTATAAACTACACTGGACGCTTGGGTTGCTCCACGTTTTGGCTGTTGTGAATAATGCTGTAATGAACGTGGGTGTGCAAATATTGTTTCCATTTTTTTTGGATATATGCCCAGGAGCCAAATTCCTGGGTCATATGGTAGTTCTGTGTTTAACGTTTTGAGAAACGGCCAAACTGTTGTCTGTAGCAGCCGGAGCCCGTGTGTCATGCTTGTGCCCGCTGGCTCATTTGAGTGAGCAGAGCCCAGACAACCAGGGGAGCAGGATTCTCCGCATCGCAACAGCGTCGAAGCCTGACGACGTCTCTGTCTGCCTTGCCAGATCCCAGCATGCCTTCCGAGACACCCCAGGCAGAAGAGGGGTCTGCAGGGTGCCCCCACCTCTCAGGGGCACACTCGGGGAAAGGGAGCCTGGAGAAGGGGCCTCCAGGGGACAAGGAAGCCAAGGAGCACCTGTGGATCCTACCCGATGCCCCAAGCAGGTGCACCTGGCAGCTGGGCAGGCCCCGTGCCGACTCCCCGCATCACCACGCCACCCCGTAAGTCCTTGTTTTTCAGTACAAGGTGGGCGATCTGTTGCCTGGAGGGGCGGAGTTTGTTACAGGGAAGCCACATAGCCGAGAGGACTTGTAATTACTCTGGAGGACTGGCAAGCTGGGGGCGGGATGAGTCAGCGGCAGCTCAGAGAGGCCAAGGCCTCTTTACGTTGTAGCCCAGCAGCTAGGCCAGTGCCCTGCAAAGAGAGTCAATGCTCAGTAATATTTGCTGAATAAATAAATGAATGTGCCAAGTCACATGCTTTGGTGACTGGTAGAGGTGAGATGTCTTAGCTGAGTGTGTCCGGCCGCACACGCAGCTGTGTTGGAGGTGTGGACATCTTTCCAGCGATTGGGGTCATACCTGCTCTTTTGCACTTGACTCCAGGTCATAGACATTTCCTGTGGCTGTTACGTATTTTCCTATAGTGGGCTCTTTTTATAGTTGAGCAGAGACCGTTGGATGAATACAGCATTTTTTTTTTTTTTTGGAGACAGGGTCTCGCTGTGTTGCCCAGGCTAGAGTGCAGTAGTGTCATCATAGCTCACTGCAGCCTCAAACTCCTGGGCTCCAGCGATCCTCCTGCCTCAGCCTCCCAAGTACCTAGCACTACAGGTGTGCACAACCACGCCCAGCCAATTTTTTTATTTTTGTTTTTTGTAGTGATGGAGTCTTGCTTTGTTGCCCAGGCCGGTCTCAAACTTCTTGGCTCAAGCAATCCTCCCGCCTTGGCCTCCCAAAGTGCTAGGATTATAAGTGCGAGCCACTGTGCCCAGCCTAGACCATGTTTTTTCAAGCACTCTATTGGTTAGATAGATGTTAGCATCGTCTCATCATAAGTAACTGCAAGAGAAAATACTACACATTCATTCACTCAACCAGTCTTCATTGATTATCTACTATATTTTATGCCCTGTTCTGGGTGCAGAAGATATATCAGTAGAAAATAAAAATAAAAGTAAAAATCTCTGCCCATCATGAAACTTAAATTGAGCTCGCTAAGTCTTTGGGTTATGTTTGGTTATTTCCTCAGTATAACCTCCTTGAAGTAGAACAAATGGGTCAAAGAATATGCTTTTTAGATGTCTGATTCTTCCAACTACACTGCTGCCGACACTTACAGTTACTGATTTAAAAATCAGAGTGAGTGGTGGGCGGGGGATGGAATGAAATGAAAATTGACAAACCCAGAAGCTCTGAACTGAAGACTCATCTCAGTGCTGGGAGCTCGGGCGGCCAGAGAGATGGGCCCTGCTGCCAAGATGGCCAGAGCAGTGGGGGAGATGCCCCTTGAGGCTGGGGTGGTCTGCTGGGGGCAGGGAAGAGAGGCAGATTCCAGGGCTCCCACAGGCTCCTGGCTGTGGGGCACGGGGACGCCAGGCTGTCGGGTTGGGAAGCGGCCCCGCCCCCGCCCCCACACTGGCCTAGTCCGGCCTCGTGAATCACCATAAGGGGTTGGTGTCTCATCCCGAAACGCAGAGCCGAGGGCTCATCCCAGGCCATACATGCTCTCAGGTTGCTGGTGACTCACCAGCCAGGAGGACACTGGGGGGCTCTTGACCAAGGTCCCGAGGTGGGGCCGACACTGGGGACCCCTGCCAGTGAGGCCATGAGGGCAGTGAGGTGGCCGGGGTGGCCAGGGAGGGCCAGGAGCTGGCACCTGAATACCAGAAGGTGCTGGCACGTGGATGTTTGGGGAAGGGGGTTCGGGGTTCCACAGTGGGACGGGGCTGGGGCTGCAGGGAGACACAGGCAGGCCCATCCCCGGTGAAGACTTTGGGGTTTGTTCTTTTTATCTTTTTTTTTTTAAGGAGCACACTGTGTGGGGATAGTTCCCAAAGCATCGCATCCCTGGAGTTATTCTAAGGTGCCGTGGGTTGTCCTCCCAGTGACCTCCTGCGGACAAAGAGAAAGTAGACAAGTTGTCTGTGGCCGTACCTGCAAATGCTGTCCTTTGTCACGCTAGGTGATGGGCCCTTACCTTGATCACCTCTGCAGGCTTCTCAGGTGACTTTGTGGCGGCCAAGGCCCAGTGCTAGGTCAGCGCACCCAGTTCTCAGTGCCTCTGGGCGCCGGGATGCAGGGGTTCTCCCACCAGCTCAAACTGAATTAATGAAAGAGCCCCCAGCGTGGAGGGCTTGGACACCTGCCGGGCCCCCCTCCAAGGCTGTCTCTTCCCTTTGCCAAGCCTAATCCCATTCCACTGAGGACAGCACCCCCAGCAAAGTTTGGGGGTGCATCCTTGGGACAGGGCTGTCTGCCTCCTGGGAAGGTGCGACTGGATTCCAGCTTCACTGCGTGGCTGCCTGTTTGGGCCTTTGGGAGGCTTCTCCCCACCGCCCTGGAGTGCGGCACTCCTGACACCTCAGGGCCCCCGGGAGCTGGCCCACCCTGGTCTAATTATCACCCCGGAGGACAGCCTGCCCGTATCGCAGGTGCCCTGCTGGCAAGGGCCTGGCTCGAGGTTGGGGAGTGGCCAGTCAGAAATCTGAGGCCAGGAGGCTCTTGCAGCTCTGGAGGCCGAGGGGAGGCGTGCGCAGTCCCCAAGCAGGAACATGGCAGGGGCAGCACGGGGCCACTTGGGAAACCACCTGGATCAGGGTTTACAGACACAGATGCCACAGAGCAGAGCGTCTCGGGCCTGGCTGACAGCCGCCTCTGCTGGCTGTCACCATGTTGTCAGGTGGAAGAGCCCCTGCGGGAGTGGCTGGCCGCTAACCCTGGCCCCAGGGACAAAATGACGAGTCTCAGCTCCGTGTTCTCTGTCTGGAATGTAGCTCCGCACACTCTGCGCGTGACATTCTCTGCAGTGCCAGACATCTGGGCGTGCGCTTTGCAGCCTTTGTCACTGGCTGGTGGCCGGAGGTCAAAGGATTCTCTGCCTTAGGGTCAGTGCTTCACTTTTTTTTTTTTTTTTTTTAAGACAGAGTCTCACTGTGTTGCCCAGGCTAGAGTGCTGTGGCATCAGCCTAGCTCACAGCAACCTCAACTCCTGGGCTCGAGTGATCCTTCTGCCTCAGCGCAAAGTGCTGGGATTATAGGTGTGAGCCACTATACCTGGCCTATTTGGAATTAATTTAATGCTCACAAGAGTTGCAAAAATCATACTAAGGTCCTATGTACCCTTCACCCAGCTTCCCACTGATAATGCCTTAGTAACTAAACTGCGGGCAATATTTGGTTTTCATAGGTTTTTAGGTGCAAGCGTGTGTGTTTTAGGTGTGTACTTACGGGGGTTTGTGTGCAGATTTGTGTAACCACGCCTTGATTCTTGATTTGTTTAAAACAATGCACTTGGACTGCCAGGGCTAGTACTGTTTTTTTTCCC
The DNA here is from genome assembly GCA_004363605.1 of Indri indri. Taxonomy (NCBI): domain Eukaryota; kingdom Metazoa; phylum Chordata; class Mammalia; order Primates; family Indriidae; genus Indri; species Indri indri. The sequence continues at coordinate 16,162 of RJWJ010011514.1, read as the reverse complement.
TCTGAATAATTGTGTACTCCTCTGTTTTAGGACAAAATCTCTAAAAATCTTGCCAGATATTCTGAAAAAAATTGGGGACACCCCCATGGTCAGAATCAACAAGCTCGGGAAGAACTGTGGCCTGAAGTGTGAGCTCTGTGAGTACCCCGGCTCGCAGCGGGGCTTGCTCTGTCCTGCTCGGGGCCCGGCAGCGGCTGGGGCCTGGGGGGGCCCGTGATGGACCCTTAGCCAAGGCCTGGGGGGCGGGCAGTGGGGGTCGGAAAACATGCTGGTTAATGAGTGGCTGCAGTCACACTGGTAAAGTTCAGGAAGAAAACACGACAGGGTGATGTGTCAGGGTGACCGAGTCACCACAGTGAGCGATGGCAGGGAAGGGGTGACCTTTGAGCTGAGGCCCGAATGTGAAGGAGCTTGCGGGAAGATCCGGGCGAGTAAGGAGGTTGAGTGCGGAGGTTCCCTCAGGTTTTATAGGAAGGAATAGACATACCATAGGATGACGTGACAGTTTGTGGCAGGTCTCAGTCGGCGCTGGACAGGGCGTGTTGGTCTCTGTCTTGCTAGCTCTGTGGGGACTGACAGTTCAGCCAATCATTTGAGATGCGGTGCGGAACTGGGAGGCCCGTGGCTGGCTTGTCCTGAGTCGGCGCAGTTACCGGGATCTCACTAGAGCTGCACAGGAAGGCGGTTGCAGGAAGCTGTCTGCTTACACGGGGGTGCAGGGAATTCATATCAGTGCTCCTCCGAGAGCACAGGGCCCGGGGAGGGGACAGAATTGCAGTTTCGGGGGTGGGGGAGCATGGGGGGCGGAAAGAGGAGGGAATCAGCCTCTTTGGACATTTGTATTCAGAGACGCCTATTAGACAAAGAGGAGGGGTCACTGCAGTGAGGACACGGAGGGAGGTGGAGGCTTGAAAAAGTCTGGGGGTCGGTGCACTGGGAACCCTTGGGGGAGCCTGGCCCTCCCCTGCCCCTCTGGGGAAGGAAATGTCTGAATAAATGAACATCCCCCCACAGAGGCCCCCAGGGCCCAGCAGGCTGCTCTGTGCCCACTTGTCAGGTAACAGAGACCATTAACTAGTACCCAGCAGGCCCATTTTACAGACAGACAAACCGAGGCTCAGACCGGTTACGTGGCTTGCCCAAGGCCATCAGCTGGTCAGCTCCAATTTGTGCTTCAGAGCGGCCTCTATAGGTTCATTAGAGTGAGCTAACCGGACGGTTCACAGTGCGCGGCTTGGGGGCTCCTGGGTGCGGCCTCCCCACCACACACGGCACCTCTGCCTGGCCAGAGTCCAGTCAGTCTGTCTGGTGATGGCTTTCAGAATCTCGTGGGTGCTGTAGGCTGGTCCTGGGTCCTTCAAATCCACCTGGTGCAGCCCAGTGTCTCCCTCTTCTAAAAACTCAAGGTTTTTCAGAGCTGGGGAGGGAGGATGTTCAGTAAGGGCCTCGGCCTGGGAAAGAGGAGCTCTGAGGCTGTGTGGGGGGACACAGAGAGCCCTTTCTCTGGGCGAGGGGTTCCTCGCAGAGGAAGGAGGATGTGAGGCCGTCCTGGAGGGTTTGCAGGTCCCCATCAGATGGCCGGTGGCTTCAGGAGGTCAAATTGGTCTGGCAGGGTGACAGCTTGGCTGGGCACAGGGGAGAGTGGGACTCAATCCAAGCTCGGCTCCTGGGACTCTGCTGGGGGTGGTTCCTGATGCACCACCCAGCGGGGGCTCCCGGTGCCTTCTCATTCCCTCGGGTGCCGTGTGGTCCGTAGGGCAGGGGAGTGGGCACCCGGGGGCAGGTGTGGGGGCAGGGTGGCCCTGCGGCACCAAGCCCATCCGTCCTGGTAATGGGGGGTGGGCTGGAGTCAGCTGGGGTCGGGGGTTTTCCTCCCTGTGATGCTGTTCAACCCCCAGTGGCCAAGTGTGAGTTCTTCAACGCGGGCGGGAGCGTGAAGGACCGCATCAGCCTGCGGATGGTGGAGGACGCCGAGCGGGACGGGGTTTTGAAGCCCGGGGACACCATCATCGAGCCGACGTCGGGGAACACAGGTGGGGCCCGGGCTGCGCTGCAGCTGCCCACCTGGCCTCTCCCTGGCGCCTGGGCCTTGGCTGTGCAGGCGCGGGCAGCCGCTTCCTCCGTCACTGTTGTCAGCCACATCCAGTGTGCGCGAGTCGGGCGACTACACATCCGGGTGACTGCACGTGGGGGAACCACGCACGGAGGTGACTGTGCGTGGGATGTGACTGCGCGTGAGGGTGACCGTACGTCTGCGTGACTGCATGTCCAGGTGACTGCACGTGGGGGAACCACGCGCGGGGGTGACCGTGTGTGGGGTGTGACTGCGCGTGAGGGTGACTTTATGTCTGTGTGACTGCATGTCCAGGTGACTGCACGTGGGGGAACCACGCGCGGGGGTGACTGTGCGTGGGGTGTGACTGCGCGTGAGGGTGACCGTATGTCTGCGTGACTGCATGTCCAGGTGACTGCACGTGGGGGAACCACGCGCGGGGGTGACTGTGCGTGGGGTGTGACTGCGCGTGAGGGTGACCGTATGTCTGCGTGACTGCACGTGGGGCGGCACAGGACCAGCCCGGGGCCTGCCGTCTGTCTCCCACCCAGGAGCTTCCCCTCCTCCACTGCGCGCGCCCTGATTTCTGCCCCGCGCTCTCTCCTGACCTGCTCGCTGGAGGGCAGAGGGCTCCTTGGGCCGTTGGGCAGTTTTGGAGTCCTGAGGGACCGCTCCCCCGGGCCTCCGAGCTGTGTCCCAGGCAGGGCGGGCGGGGCTAGGTGGGCACTGTGCTCCTCGCCCTTCGTGTGCCCCCAGGGATCGGGCTGGCCCTGGCTGCCGCCGTGAAGGGCTATCGCTGCATCATCGTGATGCCGGAGAAGATGAGCACGGAGAAGGTGGGTGGGGCGGGGAGGGCGGGGTGAGGGGCCGGACTGGTGGGGCCCACCTGGCTGGAAGGTGAAGGCTATTCTGTTCCTCGGTGCAGGTGGATGTCCTGCGGGCCCTGGGGGCCGAGATCGTGAGGACGCCCACCAACGCCAGGTTCGACTCCCCCGAGTCCCACGTGGGAGTGGCGTGGCGGCTGCGGAATGAAATCCCCAATTCTCACATACTAGACCAGGTGAGGCGTCGGGGGCCTGGGAGGTGGGTTTGCATTTGTGCCTAAGCAGGCCTTTCCTGGGGTCTCCGTCAGGGACTGAGGGTGCTGCAGCTGCAGCAGGAGCGGGGGTACTGAGGCCGATCGTGGCTCATGGCTCTGTGCTCTTTTTCCGTGCAGTACCGCAACGCCAGCAACCCCCTGGCTCACTACGACACCACCGCGGAGGAGATCCTGCAGCAGTGTGACGGTGTGTACTTCTCCGCTCACGCCCTGCCCATCTGAGTGCATTTATCCCTGGTTGCCTGGGAAAAGTACAAGTCATATGCGCTTTCCTCAGTAAACTCCTATTCACTCAAATTCATTCAAAACCCAGCTCAAATGTCTACTCTCTGTGAATGCCTTCCAGAGCGTTTCCCTAGAGCAGTTTCCTCCCTCCTTTGTGCTCTCCACGCCTCACCTGTAACAGCCAACACGCGGAGCAGCACGTTTACCCAGCAGTCTCTCCGATCCGCAGGAGCTCCTGAGCACTGGGATTAGATATATTGGGGCCGGGGCTGTGCTGAATGGCAGTTAGGATCAAGCCCCAACTTGGGCTTTGAATCCATGTGCAGAACGGTGGGGTGACGCCTGCGATTGGCTTGCTCCCTGTGCAGGCATGAGCTCCCTAGAACCTTCCCACACGTTCAGTGCCAGGGCCCGAGGGGCTGGAGGTCGTGTTTTCCCCGGAGACCCCTGCAGCGAGAAGTTGCTGGGAGGCCGGCACTCCGGGCTTCCTGTGGCAATCCGCTGCTGGCGGTGGCCCCAGTGCAGCCTTGGTCCGTGCCCAGGAGCTGGGCGGTGACGTCCAGGCATTTTATGTGTGAGAATTTGCTCATTTGGCAAAAACAGTCCTGTCTTGGCACGAGTGCCCGCACCACTCGGCCTTGCCAGCTCCCCATGTCTAGACTCGCCCGCCAGGCGCCCCAGCTGGCCTCGGGGTGAGGGCAGAGCACAGAGACTTTCCGAGCCACAGCCTGAGGGAATTATTCTATTTCCTCTGAAAATTCAGCTCGCTTTCTCACATCACCCCAAATCCAACGGCCCAGGAAGGCATGTAAGGGTCTCCCTCTGCCCTGCCCCACGGCATCGGCCTCCACGCGCCCGGCCAGATGGGGCTTCAAGGGCCAAGTGTCGCTGAGCAAAGACTGAACAAGCCATGCCGGCCCTGGCCTCTGCGGGTTCATTTACAGACACAGCCCTGTGGCGGGGGCGGCTCGAATCTGAGAATAAGTCTGTCTTGTGACCTTTCCATCACCTGCCTTGGCTGGGTTGAGTCTGTTCTCACTGAGTGTTACTGAGAGTCGGGGGCTGGATGGGTTGTGACCCGAGGATGTCCTCCATCTACCAGGGAAGCTGGACATGTTGGTGGCTTCGGTGGGCACGGGCGGCACCATCACAGGCATCGCCAGGAAGCTGAAGGAGAAGTGTCCTGGGTGCAGAGTGAGTGGCACAGGACGGGCGGGGTGGGCTGGGGCTGCGCTGTCCCCTCCATGGCCTAGGCTGAGCTCGGAGGCGTTAGCACATGGAGTGGCCTCTGTGCTTTGGGCGGAAAGCTCTTGTTCCGTGCACTTCCACCTGGCGTCGCCATCTTCCGTGGCATGTGCATCTGCGCTGCCTGGGAGGCATTCGGGACGTGGGCGCCTGGCAGATAAAGGAACCCAGGCAACTCGGGACAGAAGCAGCCCGGCCCGGGTGTTTGTTCACGGGCCGGTGTCCTACAGGGGCTCCCTGTGCTGGGCGGGGGTGGCCTCCAGCCAGCAGCCAGAAGCTCTGCGCTCTCTGGTCCTAAGTGCCCTGCCTAGGGCATGGGTTCCACTGGGGTTTGTGAGAGTCAGGAGGGTTCCTGGATTTGGGGTGAAGAGCAGGTCTGAGGAGAGGCTCCTAGAATCACCCAGCGGTGGGGCTGAGAGCATTTCCTTACCGTGACCATATTGCCGGCCCTCCAAAAAGAGGTCAGTGCTCAGCACTGCCCCTTGTCCCCGAAGGCTCCATGTCCCACCACTGGGGTCTGTCTGGGCTGTCCTGGGGTCCCTGCTCAGGGGAGCCCCCTAGGAAGTCACATCGACTCGGCAGTGTTCTGTGCTGCCTGTTTAGTTCAGATTCGGCTATTGCACTTGAATACTTGGGGCCACGTTCCCGGGTTTCTCCTCCTGCCTCCGAGGCCCGGGAACAGACCGGCATCCCCTGGGCGGATGTTAACAGGCACTTGTTAGCAGCAGCAATGGGCACTCCAGTGACAGCTGGACATGCTCAGGTATGACTCTTGCTGGACTGAAGCCTAAAGCTGCCCGCTTTGCAGATCATCGGTGTGGATCCAGAAGGATCCATCCTCGCGGAGCCAGAGGAACTGAACCAGACGGAGGTGACGGCCTACGAGGTGGAAGGCATCGGCTACGACTTCGTCCCCACCGTGCTGGACAGGACGGTGGGTCAGGGCCAGGGTTCCCCCGCAGGGTGGTGCCGATGCAGCCCCTGAACTCACTTCCCCACCGATGGGGAACAGAAGGGCGGGCCTGGCGCGAGCCGTCAGCGGTGGTCTCGAGGTAGAGGCGGTGGGACGCCCACATTCGCGCCCTGACCTTTCGGGGCACGGGCTCAGGGAGGGCCGGCCTGGGCGTGGAGCCGGGGACGCCCTCGCTGTGGACTGGAAGGGGTGGCTCCGGCCTGAGAGGGAGCAGAGTTCCAGGTGTGCAGATGTGAGTTCAGTGCCAGGAGCGGGGCCTGGGCCACACCTGGGGTCCCAGCCGCCTGGACGGGGCTCGGCTGTGCGGTTGCGCCAGCCCTGCCGCCAGGGTGCTCCGGTCCGACGGGCTGTCTCTGGGCCGCTGCAGGTGGTGGATAGGTGGTACAAGAGCAACGACGAGGAGGCCTTTGCCTTCGCCCGCATGCTGATCGCGCAGGAGGGGCTGCTCTGTGGTGAGTGGCACCTGCCCTCTGCAGCCTCCAGCCCGCATGCATGAGACGCGGCAGCAGCCACACCTCTTGGGTGGTGTCATCTGTCTGCCTGGCCTGCTCCGCAGCCCTCGGGTCACCTGTGCATGGGAGGGCAGGAGGTCCAGGTGCAGTTGCCCCCAGACACAGCCACAGCTCTCACAACACTTGTTTCTAATCAAGACCAGCCTTGTCCTGGGGTGCGGGCCCCTCATCAACTGGGTCCAAGGTCAGAACTTGGTGCCCCAAACACCCTGAGGGGCTGGAGAGGGTCTGTCCCTCTGGCCTCCGGGGCCCAGGGGAGGTGGACAGTGCTCCTTGTCAGCTCTGTCCTCCATGGAGCTGGGAGGTGGCCAGAGCAGGTGCCCTGGCCAGGGAGTGCCACTGACCAGCCACACAGGGAAGCAGAGGGGCAGCGGCTTGTGTGGACCCAGGGACTCAGGACCAGAGAGCCTGCCCCGGGCATCGGAAACCTACTCGGGGAATGCAGTACATGTGGTCACGTAAATGTGCCTTTCCTGTGTGGTGTCACTCTGGGGTGGGGATGGGGGAAATGGGAGGAAACCAGCCCTCCGCATGGCCAGGTCCCCGACTGCTGAGTCCCAGACTGCAGATGGGAAGCAAACCCCTCCCGACTGAACAGTTCCCGGGGTGTTGCCAGGAGGAGGTGTGGGTTCTGAGCCTCGGGCTGGGGAGCCCGGTGGGCTCAGATGGGGCCCTCCCGGTGCACTCCCGTGCAGGGCAGAACATAGCTTGGCCCACCTCTGGGCTCATGAGCCACCTCTGCTCTGACTCAGGTCTCCTGGGGTGGATGGTGTCACTGTGAGCCGCGGTCTGTCTTTTATGGAGTGGGACCCGGTGTCACTGGCCTTGTGGCTTGTCTGTGAGCAGTGCCTGGAGCTTGGCTCGGGGCCAGACATTTCCAAGGGCATTTCCCTGGCCCCAGTGCCTGGTCTGGCTGGAGCCCTTCTTGCTGCAGGGTCTTTGTGTGTCCTCATGAGGGTCCAGTGTCACCCTGAGCACGTGTGGAAGCTCCGGGTACCTGAGGGGAACGTGGATGTGCAGTGAGAAGCGGGTCCTCCCAGCCCAGCCCCTCCTGGAGGTGGCCACCCTGATGGGTCCCTAGGGATCTTCTAGAGCGTGTCTGGGATACGTGCACGCACACACACATGCCTACACGTGCACACACTCATGGCTCCTGCGTACTTGCACCAGCGGGTCTGACGCCTGGGCCCTCTCGGCAGGTGGCAGTGCCGGCAGCGCCGTGGCCGTGGCCGTGAAGGCTGCCCGGGAGCTGCAGGAGGGTCAGCGCTGCGTGGTCATCCTGCCCGACTCGGTGCGGAACTACATGTAAGAGCCGTGCCCTCCTCCCCCAGGGTCCTTGCTCCTCGCCTTCCGTCATCCTTGCTGGGATGCCGCGCCTCACCTGAGAGCGGCAGCAGGAAGCCGGGAGGGGCGGAGCTCAGCGGGGCCTGGCCCGTGGGGTCCCCCCACGTCTCGGGTTCTCTGCCTGCCTTGCCCCGTAGCGTGTAAGAATTGATGCCGAGCCCCGGGTGGGCATTGATCACAAAGGCTCCAGGAAGAACCTTTGTTCTCCGAGCTCATTCCCCAGGCGCCCACTAGCCGGTGCCCCCTGACCCCCAGTGCCCGGTTGGTCTTCCTGAAGTCTGGTCCACAGGCCTCTCCCTGGAACCTCCACCTGGCCACTTGGGGCCTCTGCCGGACCGGTGAGGGGTGGCCTTTCTCAGAACCGCGTCCCTGGGCACGATGTGCCACAGCATGGGCAGAGGCCATGCAGGGCCCTCGTTGGGCCTCAGTGAAGCCCCCGTACCCGCAGGTCCAAGTTCCTGAGTGACAAGTGGATGCTACAGAAGGGCTTCATGAAGGAGGCGGACCTCACCGTGAAGAGGCCATGGTAAGGGTGTCTCGGGCAGGGGCGCGTGTTCTCGCACCGGGCCACGTGTGCTCTGGGCCACGTCTGGCTGGTGGCAAGCGGGAGAGAGGTGGTCCCGAGGCCTCCAGCCATGGTGCCACCCATGTAGTTAGAGTGATGGTCCTGGGCCTGACCTCCCCGCCCTGCCCTCTGCCCTCAGGTGGTGGCACCTCCGGGTTCAGGAGCTGAGCCTGTCGGCGCCGCTGACAGTGCTGCCGACCGTCACCTGTGGACACACCATCGAGATTCTCCGAGAGAAGGGCTTCGACCAGGTGCCCGTAGTTGATGAAGCGGGGTGAGTCCCGGCTGCCCCTGGCCCTCCCAGTCCAGAGTGCTGGCCCCGGGCTCTGCCGGGAGCTGCAGCCTGTGTCCCACGCTTCTCCCCGTCAGTGTTGCTGGGTGGGGCAGCCGCCCGGGTCCCTTGGCATGCAGGCGTGCGGAGCATTGGGCTGCCCTCCCCCCGGAGGTCCTGTCCCTGCACCCGAGCAGGGCTGGCCACGTCCACTGTGTGGGAGTCCCCGGCCTCTGCCCACACCCACTCTGCCTGGCCCGGGAGGCAGGGCTGGACACCTGAGTGTCTCACAGGGAAGGTGGTGGCAGACATGCCCAGGGGACCAGCTGCACCGCTTCTCGCACGGCAAGTCCCTCATCTCGGGCATCTGGTGGCTGGTCCGCCTGACCTGACCGCTGGCAGAATGGAGATGCCCAGGGACCTGCTGGTCCACTGTCGCCCGCCCGTGTGATCCCTGCTGTGTTCTGCCCCGTGTAAACCCGGCAGATGTTTATGGAAATTGTTTGAGACCCTGGCCTGAGGGCAGTGGGCGTGTCCTGCGTCTGGGGCGGGGCGAGCTGCGCGCACTGACCCCCCTGCCTGCTTCCGCAGGGTGATTCTGGGAATGGTGACGCTCGGGAACATGCTGTCGTCCCTGCTCGCCGGGAAGGTGCAGCCGTCAGACCAGGTCCACAAAGTCGTCTACAAGCAGTTCAAACAGGTACGTGCCACCCTCCACCCAGCCCCCACGGCAGGACACGGTGCTTCCTGTGCAAGGTGCCGGGTCCCACTGTGGGAGCCCACAGGCCGCACCCCGTCAGCACCACGGATTTGCTCCCTTTGCCAATGGAGAAGTCCTGGGAGGGAGCGACGCGTGGAGGTGAGCTGTGGCCCACAGACCCTCACCTCGGCCGCGGCAGGCGCCTGCCAGGGCGTGCGTTCTCGTCCTGCTCGGCTCTCGCGTTTCTGTGCCTTCGTTCGTTTAGGAACACCTGGTGTATTCTTAAAGCGCAGAGCTCGCCCTGCCTCCCACGGCTTTGGTTTTGTGTCTTCATTTCCACGCTGGCGGGGTCGGAAAGAGCCGAGGGCGGAGCCGGGGCGTGCGCTGTGTTTGGAGGCTCCGTCACCTCGCCAGTGCCGCCCTTGCCCTGGGGCCTGGCCGGGCTCCAGCAGGCGCACCGCCGAGGCCACGGGCTCTCAGCACAGGACTCCATGCCCTGCCACTCGGTGCTGGGCCCAGCTGGCAGGCACAGAATGTCCCACAGCCTCCCGGGCCCTGCTCTGCTCCGGGCACTGAGGGGTGGGTGAGGACAGAGGCAGGAGTCCTTCAGCCTTGTTCCAGACCCCGTCCCAAGAAGGCAGAAAACGTGGAGGCTCCCGTTGGCTGGGCACGTGCCCCAGCCTGGGGTTTGGTCCGAGGGGCACAGGGTGAGTCCCCGCCCTCGGGGTTCTCCAGGGTGTTCTCAGACAGAAAACCCCACCCCTTGGTCTTGGACCACAGTCAGCGTCTGACTTAAAAACAAGCCTCGCGGAGTCTGGCTTCCCGTAAACTCGCACTGCTGCTCCCGGGCCCCCCCCGCCAGCACGGGGCAAGCCCCCGGCTTTGCCCTCTGAACGCACTGTCGCAGCGTGGGGACCTGAGGACCACCCTCTGTGATGCGGAAATCACCTTGGGTTGTCCAGCCCGAGTCCGGTAAGCAGTTGTCCTCGCTGCGTCCCGGGAGGGGTCTGTCCAGCCAGGAGCCGAGGGCAAGACGGAACGACGGGGCCTTGCAGATGCTGTGCACAGCTGTCCCGGGACAGGACCCCCACCCCGCTGTGCCTTGGTGGCCTGAGCTTTCTGCGGATGGGGTCGTCATAGTATCAACCAGAAAAACACAGATAGGGCCCTAAAACCTCTGCACCCACCTACTTCCCCGCCTGCCCCCAGCCCCGGCAACCACTGAGCTTTTTACCCGTTTTGCCTTTGAGGAAACATCAGAGTTTCAGTCTTAGGGCCTGTGGCCTCCTCAGACTGGCTCTCACATGGCCCCTCCGTGTCCTTCCCTGGTTTATAGCTCCTGGATGCGTCTTTCCGCACCTGTTACCTCTGCTTCTATCTCGGGGCCCTCCCGAGCGACGCCAGGTCTCCTGCTCGCCCATGCTCCTTTCCGCGGAGGGCCTGGCGGGCGGGCGGCGGTCTCTGGGCGCAGCAGTCTCAGCCTCTGGCCGGGTGAGCAGTGAGCGGCTTCTCTTGCAGATCCGCCTGACGGACGCGCTGGGCAAGCTCTCGCACATCCTGGAGCTGGACCACTTCGCCCTGGTGGTGCACGAGCAGATCCAGTGTGAGTGGGCCTGCTCCGCGCACGGGCTCTGGGTTCTGATGGGGCCTGGCCTGCCTGGCTGTCCCCAGGGCGCTCTCCGTGCCCCGAGGGGTGTTGGGGAGCAGGTGGTGCTCACCTGCAGTCACCCCAGCCTCCCCCACGCCGCAGGCTGGTGGCCGTGCTGAGCCCATGGGTTGGGGTGCACAGGTCAGCTGCTTTGGGCAGTCCCAGGAGGACCTAGAACAGGTGAAAATCTCAACCCCGCAGTGTCCCACATCCCTTTGTGGGGGCTGCATTTGCCTCCTGGCCTCCGAGGGGCAGCTCTCAAGGGAAGCCCCCATGCGGGTCCCAGAGGGGCCACTCTCCCGGGAGGCACTTCCCGGGCACCCCAACCACATCTCCGTAGGCTGGGAGAGGCGTCTTGCTTGCTGGATCAGGGATTGCAGGCGCTGGTCCGGGGCCCACGGCAGGAGTCGGGAGGGGCCCTGCCTGTGCGGCCTGTGCATGGCGGGTGTGTGCGCGTGGCCGGGCTGCTCTGTGAGGGCCTGGGGCTGTCCGAGTCTAACCCCCTCTCCTGTCCTTGGCTCTGCAGCAGAACCAGGCCTGGTCAGGATTGGGGGTCCTGCAGGTATGTACGCCCCGCCCATCCCATCCCTTGGAGATGGCACTTGGGCGCAGGGTTGCAGCCTCTCGAGGACCCCCAAGCTTGCAGGGGTGGGGAGGGTTCCTTCTCTTAGTTTCACATTTACTTGTATTCAAACATCTCAAAAAAAAAAAAAAAAATGAGGCTGGGTGTAGTAGCTCACACCTATAATCCCAGCACTCTGGGAGGCCGAGGCAGGAGGATCACTTGAGGTCAGGAGTTCAAGACCAGCCTGAGCAAGAGTGAGACCTCCATCTCTACTTAAAATAGAAAAAATTAGCTGGGTGTTTCAGTGCACGCCTGTAGTCCCAGCTACTTGGGAGGCTGAGGCAGTAGCATTGCTTGAGCCCAGGAGTTTGAGGTTGCTGTGAGCTAGGCTGACACCCCAGCTCTCTAGCCTGGGCAACAGAGTGAGACCCTGTCTCAAAAAAATAAAACTGCAAATCCAGTCTCAAGGCCCCTGAGCCGAGCGTTGCTGGAGCACAGCCACGCTTGCTACCTGCTGTCTGGCTGCTTCCGGGCATGGCGGCAGAGCTGAGTGGTCGCCACAGTCTTCAGGGCCCCGACACCTAAAATATCCACCATCGGCCCTTTTCAGAGGGGTCCTGCCCAGGTCTGGGCAGTGTCTCAGGGCTGGATTTTGGGGGCCACAGCAGCCATGGCCAAGCTTCTCCAGGGCTGCCCCTTTGCCCCAGTGTCCCCAAAACACAGGGAGCTGATCTCTTCTGGGTGCCCCTAGTTTTTTCCTGCAAGTGGGCCGGCAAAGTGCCAGGCCCCCTGGGCTCCCCCTACCCTGAGGGACCTCTGTCCACAGAGAGGCGTGACAGAGCCGTGGCAGAGTGCGGACAGGACCCGAGGGTGGGCCTCGGTGTTGCTCACTCCTGCCCGCCCGCTCTCTGTGCCTTACCGCGACTGCCTGTCAGGTTCTCCGTAGAAATGGGCCGTATGGGACGTGTGTGCACAGAGATCTGTTATAAGAGGAGACCCGGGAGAGCTGGTGTTTGCGTTCAAGTCCAAACACAGGAAAAGTTCCCCTGTACTTGGGAGGGCAGCTGCCTCACTCTGTTCACGCATTCAGATGTCAGCCTCATCCAGAGTAACATTTGGCCAAATGTCTGGGCTCCCCCTGGCCCGGTTAAGCTGACGTGTTAAAACTGACCGTCACTATGACCCTCTCTGCCTGGGCGAGCGGCGCGGGGCCAGGCCAGCGCTGACCTACGCCTGAGTCTGCCAGGAACAGGGAGTGGTTTGAAGAGAACCCGCCAGAGGTGGAGCTGTGTGTTTCCCGGGGGTGCGAACGGGGTTTGAATTTCACCCAGGACCCCTTGGGCATGGGGGGCCCCCCGGCTCTGAGTCTGACCAGGGCAGCGGCGCCTCAGTGCCGTGCCTGGTGCGGCCGGGTCTGGGGGCGCTGCAGCCTCGCCTGCGCGGCACGAGCAGGGAGGACGGCCTTTGTCGCTGGGCTCCCCGGTACACCTGCCGCCCCGTTTTCTGCTCCGCAGACCATAGCGACGGCAAGGCCAGCCAGCGGCAGATGGTGTTCGGGGTCGTCACCGCCATCGACTTGCTGAACTTTGTGGCCACCCGGGAGCGGCACCCGAAGTGAGGTCTGGACGTGCCTGGCGCTCTGTCCGCGCCCCCGCCCCGCGCTCTCCGCTTGGGGTCGTTCTCTTTTGCTTTCGTAACACTCGACAAACACCCGTGATTTCTAACTGCCTGAGGCCGGGCGCACCTCCTGACAGGCAGCGTGGAGCAGGCGGGTCCCCTCCCGGGCCAGCATCCGCCTGTTCCGCTGTCACTGACACTTGCCTCCCTCAATGACTGTGTTTGTGGTTATTAGATTAAATGTGTCCGTCTCTAACGTAACTTCCTCTTACCATGTTCCCCACAGACTGTGGGGAGAGAAGTTGGCCAGGTGGGATGAGCACACGGCGACCAGGGCAGAGTGGGTTAAAAGCAAAAGCGAGTGTCTTTACCAGAGAAGAATCTGGAATGGGAGCAGCCGGAAGGGGCTCGGGGGGCCGGGCAGGTTCAGCGTCCGGTCTCACGGGCGGCGTTGCGTCCTGGGGGCTGGTTGGTTGGAGCGGCTTGAGTGTTGGGGTTTTTTAACTAGGTGGAATTCGCGTAACATTTAGGTTATTGCGAACCAATAATTTTAAATTAATAATTTAAAAGTGAACAATTAAGTGGCATTTAGTACATTCAGAGAGCCGTGCAGCCGCCACCTCCCTCAGGTCCCCAAACATTCTCATCCCCCGTCAGGCAGTCGCCCCCACTCCCCTCCCCTGGCAGCCACCACTCTGCTTCCTGCCTCTGGACGTCCCTGCCCTGGACGTTCTGCGTAAAGGAATCGCACGCTCTGTGGCCGTATGTGTCAGCTTACTTTGCTTAGCGTGATGTTTCCAGGCCTGTCCGTCACGGCATGGGCCTCGGCATGTTTCGTTCCTTTTGTAACGTTCCAGTGCGTGGAGAAACCACATTCCGTTTACCCATTTATCCACTGACGGACGTTTGGGTTGTTTCCATCTTTTAGTTGCTGTGAATACTGCTGCTACAAACACCATGGACAAGTTTGAACACCTGCTTTCATTTTGGTCGGGTGTCTACGCAGGAGTGGAACTGCTGGGTAGTGGGATTCCATGGGGTTTTCGAGGAACCGCCCAGCTGTTCCGCAGTGGCTGCCGCGTTTTACATTCTCAGCCACGGTTGACAAGGGTTCCAGTTTCTCCACATCTCTATCAACTCTTGTTATCTTCCCTTTTTAAAATTATTCTTACAGCCATGTGCGTGTGAAGGGGGGTCTTGTGGTTTCAATGTGCATTTCTCTAATGACTGATGAAGCTGAGCATCTTCTCGTGCTTGCTGGTCATCTGTGTATGTCTGGGAAAGGTCCATCATCCATTTTTAAATTGTGTCATCTTGGCCGGGTGCAGTGGCTCACGCCTATAATCCTAGCACTCTGGGAGGCCAAGGTGGGAGGATCACTCAAGGTCAGGAGTTCGAGATCAGCCTGAGCAAGAGCGAGACCCCATCTCTACTAAAAATAGAAAGAAATTAGCCGGACAAGGTGGCACATGCCTGTAGTCCCAGCTACCTGGGAGGCTGAGGCAGGGGGATCGCTTGAGCCCAGGAGTTGGGGGTTGCTGTGAGCTAGGCTGACACCACGGCACTCTAGCCCGGGCAACAGAGCGAGACTCTGTCTCAAAAAAAAAAAAAAAAAAAAGGAAAGCAGCACGCACAAGTTCTAGCAATGTGGGCGCAGGCAGCCTGAGGTCCAGCTGGAGGAGAGACGGCGGCCGCCCGGCTGCAGCGGCCGCACCTGTATTTCTGCGCACCTTGGGCAGAGGACAGTCTGTCTGCATGAAGCTGGTAAAACGTAGCTTATTGAGAAGGGAGTGGAAAAAACTTGGTGACAGTTTTCTGAAAATCTCAGTAGTCGATAATTAGGCTTTTGTGAACCAATGACCAGACGATGACATGGGGCAACGGCTGGGAACGGCACCCTCTGGTGACCTGTGAAGCCCGTAGTCACACGACTCCAGGACGGGTCAGCAGTGTACTCAGTGCTGACAGTGAACAGTTTTCAACAGGACAGTGTCATGGCCTGGCCCCTGGGGACCAAGGAGAGATCCCATGAGAGTGAGGGTGCTGTCACCAAGGGGCTCAGAGCCACCCCTGGCCCCACCCCAGCCTGGCCCACCCTGGGGTCTGCACCGGGAGCCTGCTGCCCCCAGGGACTGGCCGCCCCCCAACCCTGCCGCCGGCGCAGGTGCAGACCGAGCTGAAGACTGCAGCCCTGAGGAGACCCCTCATTTAATGTGTGACAGTGGCACCTCCTCCAGAGGCCACAGGCCCCTGTGGCAGGCCCGGTGGGGGACCCCATTCAAGTTCCTTTATTAGCTTTCTGGCTGGGCAGGCCGTGAGCAGTGGCCATCCCAGCCTGTCCCTTGGCCATCTCCCACCACCGTGTCCAAATTACCCCTTTGTATGCAGATACCAGTCATTGGGCTGGGACCCACCCTAATGGCCTCATTTAACATTAACCACTTCCTTAAAGGCCCCATCTCCAAATACACTCCCATTCTGAGGTCTGAGGACTTCAACATACAGATTGTGGGGACGCAATTGAGCTCAGAGCAGCCCCGCCCACACAGCCACTGGGGGCTCCTGTTGCTGAGCAGCCTGCGATGTTGGGGCTTGCTGGACTCTGACAAGTGTGGGTCCTGCAGAGAGCTGCAGCCCCGGCCTGGCATCGGGTCTGACCTTGCCAGTCAGGGTTCTCAGGCAGGTTGCCCCAGTTCCCATGTCTACAAGATGGAGATTGCGGTCTTCTTCGCAGCTATTTATAATCAAAACAGACTAGGCAGGGCCCCGCTCATAACCAGTCTGGACAGCTGCTATCACTAGCACGCTCCCTGTGTGTCCCTTCCTTTCCCTGCCGCTCCCGTGGGGGCACCTCCCGCTTCCTAGAACACCCCTGTGCACGCACACGCGGCTCCCCAGGCCCTGCACGCCACTGGGACTCGCATCAACCCAGCATCATGCAGCTGGACTAAATTTGGCCTCTCCTGGGAGCAATTCCAAAGCTTGTTATTTTGAGAACAGATTTTTTGAAAACCACTGAGCCCGAGATTTCATGGTATCTATATCTAAGACAGTTTAATATGTTCATCTCTCACAACCATTATTAAGAAATGGGAGGCCGGGCGCGGTGGCTCACGCCTGTAATCCTAGCACTCTGGGAGGCCGAGGCGGGCAGATCGTTCTGAGCTCAGGAGTTCGAGACCAGCCTGAGCAAGAGCGAGACCCCGTCTCTACCAAAAAAATAGAAAGAAAATTAATTGGACAGCTAAAAAAATATATATAGAAAAAATTAGCCGGGCATGGTGGCACATGCCTGTAATCCCAGCTACTCGGGAGGCTGAGACAGTAGGATTGCTCGAGCCCAGG
>RJWJ010011513.1:0-44174 GCA_004363605.1 Indri indri | reverse complement strand
GCAACATCAAGATGCCACAGATACTGGGATTATCTAACAAGGATTTTAAAGCAGCCATCATAAAAATACTTCAATGAGCAATTATGAATATGCTTGAAACACATAATAAAAAGTCTCAGCAAAGAAATAGAAGGTATAAAGAAAAAGCAACTGGAAATTTTAGAACTGAAAAATATGACTGAAATAAACAATATGAATACGACTATGACAGAGGAAAGAATCAGTGAACTGAAAGATAAGAACCATAGAATAATTACTCAGTATCAACAGAGAGCACAGACTGACAAGAAATTAGCAGAGCCTCAGGGACCTGTGGGACTATAACAAAAGATCTGACATGTGTTCTATTAGCATTCAAGGAAGAGAGCAGAAAGGGCACGGAGCTGGAAAAGTATTCAAAGAAATCATGGCTGAGAACCCCACAAAATTGGTAAAAGATACTAATCTACAGATTCAAGGTCCAAACAGAATGAATCCAAAGAATCCACATCAAGATATATCATAATCAAAGTTCAGAAAACTCAAGACAAAGAAAAAACCTTGGAAGCAGCCAGAGATAAACAACCCATTGTCTATAAACACGACATCAATGAGAGTGGATTTCTCATCAGGAGCCATGAGGAAGGAGCACATTTTTCAAATATTGAAAGAAAAAAAAAACTAGCAACCCAAAATTCTATACCCAGCAAAAATATTGCTTTAGAATGAAAATAAAATCAAGAATTTTTTTTTTTTTTTTTTTTTTTAGAGACAGGGTCTCACCCTGCTGCCCAGACTGAAGTGCAGTGGTACAATCAAGCGATCCTCCTGCTTCAGCCTCCCGAGTAGCTGAGACTATGGGCACCTGTCACCACACCCAACCAAGACATCCTTAGATGAAGGAAACTAGTAGAATTTTTCACCATTAGACCTATAAGAATTCCAGTGGGAATCTCCAGCCTGGCCATCCCCCAACTGTGTTTTGTGGAAGAAATGAAGAATGTGGAAAGAAATGTGAAAAAAAGAAGGAAAAATGTTTTACAACAAAGAAAGTTTGAGAAACATGGACTTCAATAATGCTGAATTAGTTTCTTAACTATACCCTATCTCGGGGCCTTTAATATACTCCATGTATTATGATGTTCCAGTCAGTGGTAGAGTATGAAGCAACTTCCAAATCCATATGACCACACAGACTTGTTTGTTCATGAAACATTCTTAAGAACACAGTTTTAAAAAACACGTCACAAAATTCTGCTCTAATCTGTTTCAGTTTCCAAGGCAACTAGCCCAGAATTTGAGAACAATCAAATAACAAATGTATCATTCAATTCAAGTAATACTTTACTTCTTGGAACCATCAAGAAAAATCAGATCTTAAGATAGGTGTCCAAATCAGTCAAGGTGTTTATCTCTCTCTCCAGCTGAACATCCTCATGATTTTTGTCCCAAAAAGTCATCAGAAGCAAAAGAGGAAGAAAAAACAGAGAAAAAATACCTCAGAGAAGATATAAAACCAGACTCAGGGGTCAGAGGGGGAGACTACATCTCCCCACCACAAGAAAGTTGACTGAAGATTCCACACACACACACCGAACCAATCCTCTCTCTAGAAACTGGAAACTACCACCAGACACAAGCCTTTTGGAGCAGTTTCAGTCACAGTCCTCTGGAATGTGACTGATGAACACTCACTGGAGATTCACACGGTTACCTGAGGAGCCAGGCTTTGGAGGAGCTTTCGCAGGCGAGGAGTCCCGGCCCTGTTCTGCAGTCTCCAGGCCTGCTGGCTCGAGCTGCCGGCTGTCTCCTGGGAGGGGAGGGGAAAAGGACACACACATTCTCCTCAAGGAGACAGGCCAGGCCGGCCAGAGGGAGAGCCAGGCCAGTGGTCTGTAGGCACTGGCTCTGTTAGATGTGAATGGAAAGAAAAGACTCTTGTTTCTCACCGTTCCCCTGGGTGACAGTTACCATGGGTATACATCAATTTTTGGTGCCTGTCAGTCGTCAATGGACTATAAAGAGCACACTCCCTCAGAGCCACAGTCAGGCAGAGACACGCACAGGACGGAGAGTGACAGCAAGCGGGGGCCTGCCGACAGAGTGGATGCAGCGGGGTGCCTGGCTCTAGGGAGCCCACCCTGGGTGTCTATCACGGTGCACACAGGCCCGTACGACACATACTCACCACCAGAGAGAAGCAACTTGACATAGGTGGATAGTGATTAACTCCCTTTTCCCCATATGAATATGCAGGATTAATATCCTTTCCTATTGGCTCATTTATATTTTTTAATTTCAAAGTATTATGGGGGTGCAAATGTTGAAGATACATATATTGCCTTTGCACCATTCAAGTCATAGCTACAAACGTTCCCATCCCCAGAGGGTGCGCACCACACCCATTAGGTGTGAATTTACCCACCTCCTCCCTCCTGCCTGACACCCAGTGAATGCTATTTGTATATGTGCATTTAAGTTTTGATCAATTAGTACTAATTTGATGGTGAGTATATGTGGTGCTTGTTTTTCCATTTTTGTGATACTTCACTTAGAAGAATGGGCTCCAGCTCCATCCAGGATAATACAAGGGGTGCTAGATCACCACTGTTTTTTGTGGCTGAGTAGAACTCCATGGTATCCATATACCACATTTTATTAATCCACTCATGTATTGATGGGTACTTGGGTTGTTTCCACATCTTTGCAATTGTGAATTGTGCTGTTATAAACATTGGAGTACAGATGTCTTTATTATAGGATGACTTTTTTTCCTTTGGATAGATACCCAGTAGTGGGATTGCTAGATCAAATCATTGTTCTACTTTTAGTTCTTTGAGGTATCTCCATATTACTTTCCACAGAGGTTGCGACAGTTTGCAGTCCCACCAGCAGTGTATGAGTGTTCCTATCTCTCTGCATCCACGCCAACATTTGTTCTTTCGGGACTTTTTGATATAAGCCATTCTCATGGGAGTTAAATGATTCCTCATTGTGGTTTTGATTTGCATTTCCTGATGATTAGAGATGTTGAGTATTTTTTATATGTTTCTTGGCCATTAGTCTATCTTCTTTCGAAAAGTTTCTGTTTATGTCCTTTGCCTGCTTTTCAATGAGGTTGTTTGATTTTTTCTTACTGATTTTCCCGAGTCCTATATATTATAGATTCTAGTTAACAGCCCTTTCTTGGATGTGTAGCATGCAAGTATCTTCTCCCATTCTGTAGATTGTCTATTTGCTCTAGTGATAGTTTCCTTGGCTGTGCAGAAGCTTTTTCATTTGATCAGATCCCATTTATTTATTTTTGTTGTTGCTGTGATTGCTTTTGGGCTCGTCTTCATTCTTTGCCTAGGCCAATGTCTGTAAGACTTTTTCCAACATTTTCTTCTAGAATTCTTATAGTTTCATGCCTTAAGTTTAGGTCTGTTATCCATCGTGAGTTGATTTTTGTGAAGGGTGAGAAGTACTGATCCTGTTTCAGTCTTCTACATGTGACTATCCAATTTTCCCAGCACCATTTATTAAATAGGCATTCTTTTCCCCAGTGTATGTTCTTGTCTGCTTTGTCAAAGATCAGATGGCTATATGAGGTTGGTTTTATACCTGGATTCTCAGTCCTGTTCCACTGGTCTAAGTCTCTGTTCTTGTGCCAGTACCATGCTATTTTGCTTACTACAGCCTTGCAGTAGCTTGAAGTCTGGTAAATTGATGCCTCCCAATTTGTTCTTTTTGCATAAGGCTGCTCTGGCTATACGGGGTCTTCTCTGGTTCCATACGAAACGTAGCATTATTTTTCTAGATCTGTGAAAAATGATGTTGGTATTTTAATTGGGATTGCATTAAATCTGTAGATTACTTTGGGTAGTATAGACATTTTTAACAATGTTGATTCTGCCAATCCATGAGCATGGTATGGTTTTCCATCTGTTTGCGTCTTCTGCAATTTCCTTTCTCAGTGGTTCATAATTCTCCCTATAGAGCTAAAGGCTCATTTAATAACCAGAGCTACCGCTTATTATTTGCCAGTCTGTACACTTAACTATTTATCCTCAAGACAACCCTTGGGGAAGATACTCTTGTCATCCACATTTTATAGATGAGGAAACTGAGGCTCAGAGAGGTCACTCAACTAGTAGTGGTAGCAAAAATATTAAAACCCAGCGTATCTAGTTCTGTAGCAGTTCTACCATACTGTCAGGACTTCTGGGATCCAGATCCAGCTCTGTCCCTGGGACCTCATGTAAATCATTAAACTGGCAGAACTGAAGGAAAAACAGACAAATCCACATTTGTATTTGAATGCTTCAATAGGCCTCTTTCAATAATTGATAGGATAAGTAGACACAAAAAGTAGGAAAGCTACACAACACTATCAAACAATTTGATCTAATTGATATATATAGAAAACTCCACTCAACAGCAGATACATTCTTTCTAAGTGTATATGAAATATTCAGCAAGATAGACCATGCACTAAGTCATGAAATAAGTCTCAATAAATATGAAGGATTAAATCAAACTGAGTATGTTCTCTTACCACAACAGAATTAAATCAGAAGTTAATATCAGAAATATTTTTTGGAAAATTCTCATATTTGAAAATGAAACTTTAAAATCATATGGAAATTTAAAATCATACCTCTAAATAATCCATGGATCAAATGAGAAACATCAAAGAGAAATTAGAGAATACTTTGAACTGAATGAAAATGAAAACCATAGCATATCAAAATTTGTGGTCCGCAACTAAAGCAGCACATAGAGGGAAAGCCTACCTTTCACTGCCAAACTGGAAATAATCCAAATCTTCATGAATAGAAGGGATAAACAAATTGTGTCATATCTATACAATGGAGTACCACTCGGCAATGAAAAGAATTATAGATATATGCAACATCAATGAATCTCAAAAATACTGAGTATCCTTTATTGGAAACCTAGAATCAAGAGTATATACAGCAATATCCACAAATTCAACAATTGGAAGACTTAACTCCCACCTTACATGTCTCAAAAACATGGATCCAAATCTTTCTCTTCCTCATCTTAGTGATAGTACTTTTACCAATTTCTAGAAAAATAACAGGCCCAACTTTCCTTCTGACTACAGTCATATCAAATAAACAGATCCCGTCAATGATACATGTCACTATGGTAAAAACTACATAATTTGAGCTGAGTGTAGTGGTGCACACCTGTGATCCCAGCTACTCAGGAAGCTGACACAGGAAGGTCACTTGAGCTTAGAAGTTTGAGACCAGCCTGGGCAACATAGCAAAACCCTGCCTCAAAAAAAAGAAAAAAAAAAACTATTAATATAATTTGTAAGGAAATTCTGTTGTAGGGATTAAACATATTTATGGCACAGAAGAAAAAAGCAGTATCTTTATATAGCAATCCCCAACCTTTTGGGCACCAGGGACTGGTTCACAGAAGACAATTTTTCCACCGACAGGCAAGGGGGGCGGGGGGAGATGTTTTCAAGATGATTCAAGCGCATTACATTCATTGTGCAGTCAAATCTCTCTGCTCATGATAATCTGTATTTGCAGCCGCTCCCCAGCACTAGCATCACCACCTCAGCTCCACCTCAGATCATCAGGCGTTGGATTCTCAGGAGCGCACATCCTAGATTCCTCGCATCCGCAGCTTACAGTAGGGTTTGCTCCTATGAGAATCTGACAGGAGGCAGAGCTTATGCAGTGATGCAAGCGATGGGGAGCAGCTGCAAATACAGAGGAAGCTTCACTTGCTAGTCTCTGCTCGCCTCTTGCTGTGCTCCCGGTTGCTAACAGGCCATGGACCTGTACTGGTCTGCTGCCCGGGGGTTGGAGACTGCAGTCTTTACGTGATGTTATTTACGTGAAGCTCTAGGAAAGATACACATTCCGTAGTGATAGAAAACACATCACTGGTTTGCTTTGGACTTTGGAGAGGGGAGGACATTTGGGATTAACTGGGAAGATGCACAAGGGAATCTTTTGGGGTGATAGAAATTTTCTGTATCTGGTTTGTGTCTCTATTACGTGGGTGTATACATTTGCTGAAATTCGTTGACCTGTACGCTGAAAATATTTTTTAATTATAAATTATATCTCAAAGGTTTTTTTTAAACTTAGAATCACTAAGAAGGATAATTTGTCATTATCTTGCCTCTTGATGTGTTGCAATATGAAGTGTATATATATATACTATCACCCTTGATATCAAAACTGTTTAACCTAATGAAGCCTCAAGATCTGTGCTGTTCCATACCATAACCACTAGCTGCATGTGCCTATTTAAAAGTAAACTAATGAAAATGACACAAAATTTAAAATTCAGTTATTAAGCCACACTGGCTACATTTTAAGTCTCACTGGCCACCTGTGGTTAGTGACTGCCCTACTGGACACCGCAGAGAACATTTCCATCACCACAGAAAGTTGTGTTGGATAGTGCTGAGACGTAACTTCCAGATTATAGAAAATGCAGGGGCTGGAGGAATGAGTTAAACCCACACTACAGAAACAATCTAATCCAGCACATGGCTCATTCTCCACGACGACTGGCTGGTCTTCTCAATGTGTCAATGTCACAGAAAAAACTAAGTGGGGCTGGGGACTGTTAATCCCCAGAAGAGACTGTTCTAGAGGAAAAGTAACTCAAGAAGATTTAACAGCCAAATCCAGTGAGTGAATGTTGACTGGATCCTGATTCGAAAAGCAAGCCAGCCACAAAAGACATTTTGGGACCACTGGAAAATGGGAAAAACTGAATATGAGCTGGATATTAGTTGATATTAGGGAATTACTGTTTGATTATTTTTGGTATAGTAATGGTATGGTGTTTATTACAGGAGGCCGTAATTTTGGGGAACTTTACACTGAAGTGTTTGAGTAAAGTTTCATGACATCTCTATTTTCTAATAGATCAGCAAAAATAAATACATCCACACAAATATGGATGAAGCAAAATATAGCAAATTGTAATCATGCACCACATAAAGACAATTCGATCAACAACAGACCATATGTATGATGGTGGTTCCATAAGATTGTAACCCTGTATTTTTACTCTACCTTTTCTATGTTTAAATATGTTTAGATACACAAATACTTCTCTCAGAATGTATCCGTTGTTAAGCAACATGACTGTATTAACCATGGTTTACTCTAAGTGGTGTGCATATAGATATTTCTATTCCTTTAACTTTTCTGTGTATTTGAAATTTTCATAAATTGGGACAATAAGTAAAAAAAATACTATTTCCCTTCCCCATCCCACTATCATTGGCATAGGTAAAATCATCGTTTTCATGGACAAAGTCTATGGAGAAAATTAATGCAGTTTGTGCATGGTGTGGGTAATTTCTTTCTTATTTCGGCTTATTACTGCTTCACTTTTTGAGGACATGAGAAGGGGGAAACAGCAATTTGAGCTTCCTATGCTCGGCCACTGTGACAGACTGAGAAGCTGCTGCTGCTTTTTCTGCCAGCTGGGCATTTTGTCGGGTTAGGTTTGTTGTCTAGCAGGGAGTACGGCCAGGTCCAGGGGCAGGGGTTATAGACAGACCAGCTGCCTGCTCGGGGGCACAGCCCACCACCTGGAGGATCCACTCTGGATCCCTCTCACGATACATGCTGCTGGCTAGAGTCGCTGTGGCTCTGCTTCGGGACCTGCATGCCAGAAAAGAAAGAGCCGGAAGCGCTTCACAGTTTCTCTGGGCCAACCCCAGAAGGCTGGCCCACAGAAAACTCACACCCCCATCCTCTGTGGGAGTTTACACAGGATGAGGTCAGAACCAGCAGTTTTTCCTAAAACTGCCTGGTCTTGGATAATAAGAGATTTGCACAAAGCAAGCCTGGCACCTAGTGGTTATTTTTTATACTGACGTTTGTACTTCTAACCTGCGAAGGTAACCAGGACAATGTGGACAGGCCTGGAGAGAATGACAGAAAACACAATAGTACCACCCTGGTTCTTAGTGCTTCCACTAAAGTCACCAAATTCAAGCAACAGCAATAAGCAATGCACACGTGCATGCTCAAAAATCCAAATGCAGAATGCCTAGTGAGGGAGAAAGAGCTATTTGGGGACCCCTGGAAAAAATTTTGTCATAGGCTCTCCACTCATCAAAACTCGTTTTGGTTTCTTAAAACCAGAAAATCTCCCACATTTAACTGAATCAAGGGCCGCAGTTATAAAGTGTAAGTTTATAACTTACAGGTGCAAGTTTCTAGAACGTACCTAAGTACCTATTTGTTCCCCACTTTCATCACTCTAGCTCCCTGGAAGGCCCTCCTTCACGATCTAAAATCGTTCTGATCCCTGGTTGGGAACAGATCACTCTCCCCTTTACAGTGGCGTCCACAGCATTTCACTTGTGAAAGTAAGTCAATGACACTCACTCATTCTGTCTCGTATTCTAATTAGTTGCTCAACTGTATCTCCCTACTCATCCCTATACCTAAATTATAAGTGCCACAGTTACACTCCCAGGGACATTCTAACACTGTGTCAAATGCAATCAACTGTGCAGGGTACTGAATACCAGCTGAGTGAAAACGGCAAAAAATTAAAAAACAACAAACCTTTCCTATTGGAGAGCCTCCCATCTATGCAGGCCCCCAGGCCCTCCCCTATCCTACTCAACTGAAGTTCAAAATAAACACACAAAGCTATTCATTCATGAGGTAAGAGCTTGGTAAATATTCTGTGTAAGAATCGTACTTATAATACTTTGCCTAAACTGGGATGTTCAGATACACACTCCTAAAGGAGCATCGAGACCACTTCTTCCGATAACTACTCCAGCTGGAGAAAGCAAGAGCCACAGTTCCCCAATTTAAAATCATCATCATCATTGTATTATATTCCTATCGAATGAGAAAAGTAAATTTTAATGTTATAATATTTCATGATGAAATCAGTTCTCATAAATTAACCTAGAGGCCTATCACAAGTCCAATCAAAACTCCCATAGGACTTATTTTTTAACTTGGGTGAAGTTATGTGAAAGCTCACCTGTAAACTGCTATTAACCATACTGAGAGGCAATTTGACAGATCTATTGAAATTTAAAGTACACATAGCAGGGCGGGCGCAGTGGCTCACGCCTGTAACCCTAGCACTCTGGGAGGCTGAGGTGGGCAGATCGTTTGAGCTCAGGAGTTCGAGACCAGCCTGAGCAAGAGCGAGACCCCATCTCTACTAAAAATAGAAATTATCTGGACAACTAAAAATATACGGAAAAAATTAGCTGGGCATGGTGGCGCATGCCTGTAGTCTCAGCTACTTGGGGGCTGAGGCAGAAGGATTGCTTGAGCCCAGGAGTTTGAGGTTGCTGTGAGCTAGGATGACGCCATGGCACTCTAGCCCGGGCAACAGAGCAAGACTGTCTCAAAATACATACATACATACATACATACATAAATAAAGTACACATAGCCTGTAACCAGAATTCCACCTCTCATTACACACCCTAGAAAGATCCTGGCACAGGTGCACAGGAAGCACAGACAAGCTCATCGCCACTTTATTTGACTGAGAAACTGGAAGCAACCCAGTGTCTACTGATCAGGGAATGGTTCAACAGCCTAAAACTGTAGCAGTGGTTCTCGAAAGTGTGGACCTAAGAGAGCAGCATCGACAGCACCTGGGAACTTGTTAGGAATGCATTCTCCAGCCCCAGCCCCAATGAATCAGAAATTCCAGGGTGGGGCAAAGCAGGCTGTTTTCGCCAGTCCTCCAGATCATCCTGCTGCAGTTAAAAAGAATGAGGTAGCTCTACATCATTGACTTGATTAGTCCTCCATAATATACTGGGTTAAAAAAAAGGCAAGTTCAAGTTGCAGAATGCTACATACAGTATACCACTTAGGTAGGGGAAAATAAAGAACTTATTTTCTAAGAGCACATACATATGTATGCAAGTTCATAAAAAGATTAGGAGCCCAACCTCTAAACAGTGGTTATCTCTGCATATAATCATTGCAAGCTGGAAGGGGATCAGAGGCAGTGGGCAAAGCTAATTCAGCCTTAGCTATAACATTTTCATCTTTTTTATTTTTGTAAGGATGCATTTCTATATTACTTATCTAATTAAAATTTATATTTTAATGACGTACCTAGAGTATTCAGTCATAGAGAGTGAAAGCAGAAGGGTGGTTGCCAGGGGCTGGAGGGAGGGGTTGCTGTTTAATGGATATGGAGTTGTAATTTGGAAGGATAAAAAAGTTCTGGAGATGGATGATGATGATGGTTGCACAACAATGTGAATGTACTGCCCATGAAGTGTACACTTAAAAATGGTTAAAATGGTAAATTTTGTATTATACATATTTTACCACAATTTTAAAAAATATAAATAAGTGTATTTTTTAAATGCTTAAGCTATCTGTGAGGTAGACGCCACCTCAGTTCACAATGAACCCAACTTTTGGCATGAAGACTGCCCTCTTCCAGGGTAGGCTCCTGGAAGTCACCGGTGTGGTGTGACCCTGCCCCAGGCACGGGTGATTAGACTGGGATGGTCACCTGAACCAAAATGCAGCCAATCAGACAGTCCCTCCCGGGAATTGGGAGTTTGGACTGGTTCAGGCTCCCAGCAGAAAACAGATGACACTTTCAAAAAGGGTAAAGAGGAGATTTTTAAAAAGGGAGTACTTATAAAGGTGTAGTCAGAGTTAAGAGAGCCAATGGGAGGGTGAGGCATTCTGGGACAGACAGGCAAGAAAGGAGAGTGGACCTCAGCTAGAGTGAAGACACAGGCAGAGGACCCCAGTGGCCCCTGCCCAGCCACAGCCACTGGCGGAGCTACCTGGGGAGCGCTGGCTCTGCCGGCACTGGCCTCCCACCTTCCAAGCCCCTGCAAGGGGGCTGGGCTGATGCCGTTGGGAGAACTCAACCTGCAGTGGCATAGAGCAGATGGAGAAAGGTGTAAACTGCATCTGAAGAGACAGAGAATGCCCAGCTCTCCCAATCGGCAAGGGTCTGGATCGTAACACCATAACCTCATGGACAGTAAGGCAGAGAGAGAGAACTGTGAGGCAGTAGGTAAGGGACCACCCGGAGGGCC
Source organism: Indri indri (assembly GCA_004363605.1). Classification (NCBI taxonomy): domain Eukaryota; kingdom Metazoa; phylum Chordata; class Mammalia; order Primates; family Indriidae; genus Indri; species Indri indri. The sequence goes on along the minus strand of RJWJ010011513.1, from coordinate 33,136 downwards.
TAAAGGTTGTCCCTGCTCCTCGCAATCCCACCCTGCAGCCCACCCATTCCCACCTGTGCACCTCAAGATTCTTCAGAGTTGCAATTACACTTGTTTTGCTTAAGCTGCCTCAGTTTTTCCTTCTTACAACCAAAGAATATTTACTTAGTAAAGTGGAAGAATGAAGACAAAAAATATTTAGAAAAATATTCCAAAGAGGTATAAAGACACCAACAATAAAAATGAAATTCTAATGGCCAGACACAGTGGCACATGCCTGTAATCCCAGCACTCTGGGAGGCCAAGGTGGGAGGATTGCTTGAGCTCAGGAGTTCGAGACCAGCCTGAGCAAGAGCGAGACCCTGTCTCTACTATAAATAGAAAGAAATTAGCCAGACAACTAAAAATAAAAAAATTAGCCGGGCATGGTGGTGCGGCCTGTAGTCCCAGCTACCCGGGAGGCTGAGGCAGGAGGATCACTTGAGCCCAGGAGTTTGAGGTTGCTGTGAGCTAGGATGATGCCATGGCACTCTAGCCCAGGCAAGAGAGTGAGACTGTCTCAAAAAAAAAAAAATGAAATTCTAAAGCTCCAAAAGTTAAAAATAATGTTGTGCTGGCACAAGAGAGGTTCAATGGAATAGAAAGAAGAGTGCTCAAACAGCCCATGCACAGGAACCTACCATGATGAAGCAAGCACAAGTGTACCGGACAAAAAGAGTATTTCAGGTCGGGTGTGGTGGCTCACGCCTGTAATCCTAGCGTTCTGGGAGGCCGAGGCAGGCAGATCGTTTGAGCTCAGGAGTTCGAGACCAGCCTGAGAAAGAGCAAGACCCCATCTCTATTAAAAATAGAAAGAAATTGGCCAAACAACTAAAAATAGAAAAAAATTAGCCGGGCATGGTGGCGCGTGCCTATAGTCCCAGCTACCTGGGAGGCTGAGGCAGGAGGATTGCTTGAGCCCAGGAGTTTGAGGTTGCTGTGAGCTAGGCTGACGGCACAGCACTCTAGCCCGGGCAAGAGAGTGAGACTGTCTCAAAAAAAAAAAAAGTATTTCACAGTGGGACAAAACTGGCTATTTGTGCATGTGGGAATCCCAAGTTAGAGCCTCATCTCATGGAGTTTCAGCTTAGGAGGATTAACAGATTAGAGCCAAAAAGAATTCCAACAGATTAGAGGTAGCTTTCAAATGCCCTACCCACAACGCATTTTACATTGCATGCCCCTGAAACACGTTACTCTTAACTACATGCAATGTACTGACAGAGTCTATCTTACTTTTTCCTTTTTAAAATATGGTGGCTGCAACCTACTTGACTTACAATGCACTGGTAAATCAAAACCATTCACTAGAAAGTTAAATATAAAAAAAAAATACACATACACACCTCCCCCCAACAAATGACTAGAATAAAATGCAAGGAATACCTGTCCAGTTTCAGAAAGCAGAAAGTTTTTTAATCTTAAAAATAAGAAAACTATGAAGGAAAACATTACCATGAAAAAAAAATTAAAAGGCAAACTGTGGAAAATATCTGTGGCATACGTTTGGCAAAGGATGATTATGCTTTCTTTATAAGAAGACTTTACAGGCAAATAAGACAATCCCTTTAAGTACAGACAAGGATCTAAACCACAATACACACTAAAGAAATACGAATGGTAATGAACACGAAAAAAGAAAGCTGAACTGAGAGTGACGGTGAAATGGAAATAAAAACACTGCTTATGGAATTTAAAATTGATACAACCTTTCTGGAAAGGAATTTTGGCATATTTCCTAAAGTCTTAAGGGAATACTCATGTCATTTTACTCTGTAATACTACTGCTAAAATATCTCAAAAGTATACACTTAAGAAAAATATAAAATGTGTCAAAAATGTTCACTGTAGCATTACCTACAACAAATTAAAACATAAGAATGGGCTGGGCCCCGTGGCTCACACCTGTAATCCTAGCACTCTGGGAGGCTGAGGCAGGAGGATAGCTAGAGCTCAGGAGTTCAAGACCAGTCTGAATAAGAGCGAGAGCCCACCTCTACTAAAAATAGAAAAATAAGCCAGGTGTCGTGGCACGTGCCTGTAGTCCCAACTGCTTGGGAGGCTGAGGCAGGAGGATCGCTTGAGCCCAGGAGTTTGAGGTTGCTGTGAGCTAGGCTGACGCCACAGCACTCTGTACTCAGGGCAACAGAATGAAACTCTGCCTCAAAAAAAAAAACAAAAAACATGAGAATGGTTAAAGTGTAACATGGATGGAATACTAAGAACCACAAACATTATTTCAAAGAATAATTAACAGTATGTTACGTGAAAGTTGATAAAATGAGTACGACTCCAATTTCGTAAGAAAAACACGTACTCATAAAAGATTAAAAGAAGATTTACCGAAACATTTATAAATGGTTCTGTTGTATGATTTTATTTTCCTTCTTTATATCTTTTAGTATTTTCCAAAATTTCCTCAATGAACATGTCATTACTTTCAGAACAATAGATTTCAAAACTCACTAAGGAAAAGGAAAAAGCCTTTATTAAGTCCACTTTTTCACTTTTGGAAAAAGGGAGACTGTGTCCACCTATTAGGCTCTGTCTTAATTTCTTTAAAATGCCAGAGACAAAAAGGAATTTCCCTTAGAACTTATTCCCCATCCTCCCTTCCCATATTGGAAAAATATCTAATGATTATTGCTCTGAAAATAATCCCTTAGCCACGCACTGCATTCTGATGCTCACAGTGTACCCACAGACACTGCTTCATTTGGTTCTTGCAGCATCCATGAGACAGGTGGCACTGTTGTCACTCTTCTGTCACACACCAGAGAGAAGGAAATTAAGTAGATTTATCATTGCCACACTGTGGCATGAACCCAGAACTGGCGCTCAAGCTTCTGGCCCTGTATTTAGTCTCTTCTCACGACAGACTGAAATGTGTACCTGTTTGCCCTCCTTTTATTTCTTGTACCTGATCCTATCCCACAGTCACCGATTTCAAGACTTTGCCAGCTGCACAACAGTGTGACCTGTACTTAATGACACAGAACTGTATACCTAACAATGGTTAAAATGGCAAATTTACATTTATGGATATTTTACCACAAAAGAGGGAGCTTTGCCAGGTTGAGAATAATTACCAAGGTCAAAGTTTGGCTAAATCTATCAAATTTGTTTCTCAGACGTAACCACATTGTTTTGGTACCCACAGTCACCAGCAAGCTATACCTAAGCTATTACAATGCACCTTAAATGGGTGCCTAAGGAGACCCCAAAACACCCAAATCCCATCAGTGACTCTCCTGATAACAAAAGGAGTGGTCAGTGCAAAGCAAGAGGACCTAACACAACACGCAGTGACGCTAAGAATTCAAACCCCATCAGGACAGAGTACACACTGTCCACAACACAAGTATGAAGATCATCCAATTCATTTCTCTTACTCTAAAATTCCACGCTCTGGTTCAAAAACAATCTTCCAATTACAAAACTGGTTTGTTGTGTGACTTTTCTGTGTAGAAAGAAATGTCGCTACACAATATGAACATTCTGCTCCACTGAGAGGTATATTTCTCACCATAAATAAATACAACAGGTAATACATTTTCTCCTCGAAGCCTGGTTAATGATTTGACCTTGTGGAACTGCATCAGCTCTAGAGGCAAAGACAAAATTAAGTTTCTGCACCTGCAAAGCTTTGGCGTGGCTTTGGAATATCATGACCACACAGGAGCAATGAAGGGAACTGCAAAGTCCTGTCCTCTGACTTCACTGGCTGCATGTGCCAGGCCACCAGGTCTTCTACTCTTCCACTCTTTCCCCTACCGGCTTCCAGGTCAAGGAGGAATCGAATTAGAACAAATTAAACTGTAACAGGGACACGGGCAAGCCTGGAAGAAAATGCTTTCATTACCTATCTACTTCCATTAGAAAATCCTTTTTAAACTTTAACACCCAGAAAGTACAATATTTCCTTTCCCTCTGAGCCATTATTACCTGGAGTATGCCAGGCCCTTTTTAAAGTGGGGGTTTTCATTTGACATCCTTCCTAAAGCGCCACATAACATGCCACAACCAAGTAAACTTCATTTTGCACTGCCCGCTACACAATGATTTATAATTGCTGTTTGCCTCAGAAATATTTTCATATTAAAAATTACCCACAAATACAGAAATCAATTACGGTCATCATGAGCATAGCCAATCTAGCATGCTCACACCAAGTCAGCCAGCACCTCGTAAAGACTGAGCACTCTCTCCCCCATGCTTCCTTCCATGCCGTTTCCTCACTTTGGATGATGCCTGCTAATCCATTTACACTGCTGAGCCCCTCACTCTGCCACTGCTTTGTGATCCAGTATACAGTTTAGTCAGCACAAGGGATAGTGCTGAGGTGCCACAAGCCAAGACCACTACACCAGATTAAAAGAAAATCCAGTTTTATGCCTGAGTTACCTTCAAAGGAAGGATCAACAAATGGTCACAGGAAGGGCATCATAAAAACCATTGCCGCCTGGGTGGATTCGCCAGTAATCTTAATTACAGCTGAAAGAAACCACAGCTAAGGGATGTCATGAATTCGAATTTGAAGAGAATGGAAGAGCAAATAATTCCGCTTACCTCACCATCACTCTTGTTGTCCCCTGGGGTTTCTCCTCTCCTCTCCTCTCCAGTGCCAGGGCACCAGGCCCAGGTACTCTTTTCTATTTACATCTCTCCCTTAGGAAATTCACCCAGTCTCATGGCTTTAATGTCACATCCATGTCAATCCCAATGACCATCTCCATCCCAACCCCTCTCCCCAAGTCACCTGGGTATGTACTTGCATGCCTAACAGATGTCTCTAACTCAACATGTCCAAAACTCAATTCCTGATCTCCTCTCACAAACCTGCTATATCCACAGCAACATCAAGGTACTCTAGCAAAAAAACACTTGGGAATCATACCTGATTTCTCTAATTTTCTCACGCCTCAACAAGAAATCCTATCAGCTCTAACAATACCAAAAACCAACCAATTCTCACCAACTCCAATACTACCACGCTTGTCCAAGTCATCATCATCTCTCCTTTGGATTACTGCAAAACATACTACTATCCTACTGGTTTCTGCCTGTTAAAAAACAGTTCTTCAGTCTTTTCTTAGCACAGCAGCCAGGGTGCTACTGAATTCTCAACACAGAAGGCAGAGCGTCATTCCTCTGCTCAAACTCCCCATTTTCCTCAAAGCATAAGCCAGTCCCTACAATGTTTTATGAGGTCCCGTGCAACCTGATTGCGCACCACCTTTCTGATTTAATCTCTTGATGCACTCTCCCTTTCTCACTGGTCATCATACTGACCTCCTCGGTGTTTCTTCAACACACCATGCGTGTACTGCCTTAGGTCTTTGCTGAAGCTGTTTCCTTTGCCTAGAACACTCTTGTCCAGATACCCACTTAGCTAACTCTCTCACCTCCTCCTACTCTATGTTCAAATCTCTCCTCAATAGCCTTACCCTGATTATATGTTTAATTCTGCAACCTGCACTCCTCTACCTAAGTCCCAACCTCCTTACTCTGCTTCCCTCCACTTAACAGTTATCACTAACATGCTATATAGATATAGCACTTAATGATCATACATTGCTTATGACCATTATCTCCCTGGTAGAATGTCAGCTTCTCAAAGGCAAATATCTTTCTTTGCCTGTTGTTCACTGATATTATCAAGCAACTAAATAAGCCCTGACAGAGTAGGCCATCAGTAAGAACTTGTTGAATGACTGAGTATGTACAATGTTGGGGATTAACTTCCACAGGAATTATATTAACCCCAGATACATCAATGTACCCAATGTTCCCCCATCAGATCCCATTTCTGACCCTCAAGCACCCTGAGCATAAACCTTTGCGCTCATCAGGCTTCAAAGACCCCGAACCTAAAGCCTTCACATCTACTTACATCACAACATACTCATATACTCATCTAAACTCAAAAAATTTACTTTTACAAATTCATCTCAAATACCACCACCTTTTTAGGATTCTTGCCAAAAAAAAAACATTTAAGCCAGAATCTAATCACAATAATCAGATAAATCCAGAATGTGGCACATTCTACAACACAGCTTAATTTATGTGGACTCATTTAAATATCAAAATCAAAACACACACATACACACACACACACAATGAGGGGGAATATTCTGGATTAACAGAGCAATAAGATAACCAAATGCAACGTATGATCGATGATTATGGTTGGAGGGCTGAAATTTTTTACAATAAAAAGTTGGGAAAAAAGTCTCAACACACTTTGCCGTTGTCTGGATTAGGAGTGGAACAAGACAGTGAAATACTCTAAAACTAGAAAATTATTTTTATAACAAGCCAAATTTAATTCTGAATTTTTCTAAACCAAAAAAACAACTAGTAAGAAATTTCCACATCATTGTCACCATTAACTTCGTGAAGTAGACTCAGGTGTTAGAAAATCTAACTCATAAACCAGGTGCTGGTTACCATAACAGGATCTAATGTATCAGTACGTGCCTTTCTTTACTGTCACAACCCAGCCAAGTGGGAACACATAAAGAAACAACCAGCTATAACCAACCCTACACTAACACAAAATTCTTGGTTCTTTCACTTTGTTACAAATTCTAGGTTATCCAACAAGCCTTGAAAGCATTTGCCTATTAATAACGGTGGGGTAAAATCCCTTTTTAAGAACCTTCACACCACAGGCCCAAACGTGTCTCTATTCCTCTACATGCACCACCACAAGACAAGCTGGGTAAAGATGAGTATTTATTCACTTTACAAAGAGAATGGTATTAAATTGCCATAAACAGCTCCATTTATAGACAAATATAACTGTACATTACACCAGTAGCTGACTCAAACTTGCTTTCCCAAGATGTTTATATGGCTCCAGCTCTATTAGTTGAACACAGAAATCTCAGTTCTGCCACTGATATTAAAAAGACCCTCGGAGATAATGGTTCTGTTTTACATATGCACAGGTGGGAAATAATAAATCCATTTGCTCAGCTCTTCATTAGAGGTGAGCTTCCATCTGCACGACCCCTAGTGAGCACTAAGCAAATACTAGCTCATTCTTTTTAAAAAAAAAGGAAGTTTTACTGATAATTTGAAAAGGCTTTTTTGATAACACACCAAAATACTTATTTATGCATACATAAAAATTTTGAGTCAGACTTATTATTTTAAAGGTAAACAGATACCCTAACACTGCCAAGAGTAGGTAATGAGAAGGAAGGAAAACATTAAATTACTGAATTATAAAAATATTTTCTTTGGAAAAAAATTCCAACAAGGTTATCATTAATATCTAAAACCAAAGAGAAAAAATAAACAATTGTTCTCTGATCCATTAGTAATTTTAAATAAAAATGAAAACCTCTTCAAAAGCAGCTATAACTGAATTTTTTAAAAAGTTGCAGGTAATGAGCACTTCTAAATATATACACTGATTCTTTACAGGCAATCTTCAGTCAAGAAAAATCCTTAATATGGCTAACTCTTTAGTTCTTTAATGACCATAATTTTTTTGTTTTGTTTTAAAAAAATATTTCATAGAACAGCTTAAAAAATAAGTGGTTATTTTGGGGAAGCACTCCAAATACTCTGAGTCAAGTCAGATTACCACGGTTAAAAGACAAGCTAGGGATACCAGTGATTTTTTTTTTTAAATCACAATTATTTTCACTCCAGTTTTTAGTGATCCCATCATATTTTATGAAAATGTACCAAATTAAATACACCAAATTAAAAAAATCTTCACTAGTGCTGCTGCTTTGTATCTGGATTTGATGAAAGATACCAACCTAAGAGCTGACTCCTTCACAACGGTCCAGTTCTTGACCCCTATGGGAAAAGTCTTTATCTTCACTCAAGTCAATTCTCGACATAACCAATCATACCAAGATATTATATTATAAAAATATACCATATATTGGACACTCATGTCAGTACATTGCAGAAAATGTGTCTATTTACTGTGTAAAGTTTATTAACATTTGAATGAAACATTCTTATTTACACAGCTAAGTCTGGGGCGCTCAGGACAGCAAGGTGGCGTGGGAACCACGGCGATGAATCTGGAAATGTACAGCAGTCCTCAGCATCCTGGCGCAGAGACAGCCCTCCCCAGGAGAACTCGGCACCATTGGTCAGGGTGAACCAGAGTTTACAGAGTTTGACTGGCTTGCTTTCCTGTCTTCATTCTTCTTCACTTTCATTTTCAGGATCTAAATCAGAATCTCCATTTAATTCTTTTTCACTTGCCACCTCTCTGTCCTCACCATTTTCTTCATCTTTTTCTTCAGCATCTTCATCTTCCTCTTCATTCTCTTCATCAACTGCCTCCTCTTTTTCACTTTCTTTCTCCTCTTCATCTTCATCCCAGTTATCCTAGTAGAAATATAAAGCAAGGAAAGAATTTATGAAAGCTTCAGTCTTACAGGGTATGAGGACATAAAGGCTGATTATGTACTGGAAAACAGATTACTCACATCAGAATCCTTATCTGCTATTTCATCGTCAGACTCCTCTTCAGAAGATTCTGTAGGGAGAAAACACTCAGCCTTAATTTTGTCAACAAAGCAGAGGGCATAGCTCTGGAAACTAAACATAACCAGATTCCTGAATTTACTTTTAGAAATACATTCAGCAAACATCCATAACATTAATATTCTTCCCTGCATCAAGATCTCATTGGGGCAGACTAAGTACCAAAACACTTAAACCATCTTAAAATACTAAGCTATTTCTGGGCTACCAAATCGCCCCAGTTGACAAGGACAAAATCTACATTAAAAAGCTGGCTTATATATGTAGAAGAAATGGAAGAACTAGCATTGTTTTAAGCCACAGTGAAAGTACCAAAACCAGAAATATTAGCAATTGATACATCAGATGTATGGTTGTGGAAAACAAAACATTCAAATGCTAAAAAAAAAGTAACAGCCGGGCGCAGTGGCTCACGCCTGTAATCTAGCACTCTGGGAGGCCGAGGCGGGCGGATTGTCCTGAGCTCAGGAGTTCGAGATCAGCCTGAGCAAGAGCGAGACCCCGTCTCTACCAAAAATAGAAAGAAATTAATTGGACAGCTAAAAATATATATAGAAAAAATTAGCTGGGCATGGTAGCACATGCCTGTAGTCCCAGCTACTCGGGAGGCTGAGACAGTAGGATTGCTCGAGCCCAGGAGTTTGAGGTTGCTGTGAGCTAGGCCGACGCCATGGCACTCTAGCCCAGGCAAGAGAGTGAGACTCTGCCTCAAAAAAAAAAAAAAAAAAAAATAGCAGATTATTTTCTAGGCACTATGGGCAATATATTTTACAATGGAGAGGAAAAGGCTGCCAGCAATCTTAGCATCATTAATAGAAGAACAAGCACATATGGCTCTTGATGTGACGCAATGTGAAAACACATCGATCAGCGTTAATGCAACCCCCCACTAAAACGTATGACTTAAAATCTAATCAATCCTTCAGACCTCATGTTCAGTTTAAAGGAATTATAGAGTTTAGAGGAACAAACAAAGTGAAACCAAAAGGAAACAAGTCCACAACCACAAGGTGGGACATGTAAGGAATAAACTGCTGAGGCTCTTCAGCAAGTCCAAATCATGAAAGGGGGAGTTCTTAAAGACTGAAAAGAGACCTTTGAAATAGAGCAACCAGATTCAACACCATGATCCAAGACTAGACCCCAGTTTGAACAAACCAGCTTTAAAGGACATTTTAGGGATAACTGGGGAAAGACGAAGGTGAATTGGGCACTGGATAAAACTAAGGAATTAATTTTGTGGGTGTGCTAATATTATCCAATATTATAGCACAGTGCTCCTATTTTTTAAGATATTCTTTCTTCCCACATGTACTTTTCCTTAATAAATCATTATATACAGATGAAGTCCCCTTGCATGCCCATGTCCATGATAATGCACATATGTACTCATGAATTACACATGTACATATTCATGAAAAACATATACAGTAGTCCTCCTTATGTGCTTTCGCCTTCCATGCCTTCAACTGCAGTCTGAAAATATTAAACGGAAAATTTCAGAAACCAAGGCATCATACATTTTAAATTGCACACCGTTCTGAGTAGCATGATGAAATCTCACACCATGCATGTGATCATCCCTTTGCCCAGTGTCTCTGAGCTGTCTACACCACCCGCCCACCAGTTGCTTAGGAGCCATCTCAGTGATCAAATTAACCGTTGCAATATCACGGTGCTTGTGCTCAAGCCACCCTTAATAATACTTTACCAATAACTTAATTATTAGTTACAGCTGTTAATCTCTTGCTGTGCCTAATTTAGAAATTAAACTTTATCACAGGTATGTATGTATAGGAAAAACCACAGTACATTATCTGGGGTTCAGTACTATTTGGGGTTATAGACATCCACTGGGGGTCTTGGAATGTATCTCCCATAGGTAAGGGGAAACTACTATACTATTGTTTTGTGGGTTTTCAAATGTTTTAAAAATGTGTATACACACCTATACAATTATATGGTACTATATAGAAGATAATCATTTTGTGACTTGATTTTGTAATCATACTTATCACTGTTGATAACTTGCATCTCTACTTCATGCACTCTCACTGATACAATGTTATGCTGAAGGAATAAATGATTATAAATCGTGCTCCCACTAATGAGGAAATCATGCTGTTTGTAAGTAATCTTTTAAATTATGAACAAGAGTGCAATGAACACACTTATACAACTCTCCTTGCATACACATTTTAACCCATGTTCTTGAGCTTTTTAGTCTTAAAACCCTTTTACATTCTTAAAAAACTGAGGGCCCCAAAAGCTTCTGTTTATGTGGGGCAAGTCCATCAGTATTTATCACTTTAAAAATTAAAATTTTTTAATTTAAAAATATTTAATTCATTTACAAATGCCAATCCATTACATGTTAACACAAATAACACGTTTTAATGAAAAATGATACTTCTCCCACCCCCAAAAAAATTTACTAAGTGGCATTGTTTTACATTTTTACATACTTCTCGTGTTTGCTTCTACATTCTATATTTTGGATATTTTGATTTATTTGAACTATATGAAGAAAATCCAGCCTCACAGAGATGATTGATTGAAAAATGGAGAACATCATGGACCCCTGAAAGAGTCGTGGGAATCCCCACAGGTGCTCTGGCCACACTTCAGTAAGTGCCAGTCATTAGAGTACACTCCTAGGAATACCCCTGGCAAATGGAAGGATATGTAAATTTTCAACTTTATCTAAGATAACAAAGTTCCTCTGTAAAAAGAATGTACATATACTCCCACCACAGCATGAGTTTTCATTACTACAAATCCTTGCCAATACCTATTTTCAGTTTTTCAAATTTATTAAATTTATCGCAATACAAAATATTATTTCAGAGGTTTTAATCTGCATTTCCCTAAAGTTGTTGTTGTTAGTCATTTGTTCCACCTCCCAGAAAATCATCTCTATATCCTATATTCATTTTACTGTTATTTTCCTCTTAATAAGAAAATGTTCCTTTAATATATTAAGGTGTGGCCAGGCGTGGTGGCTCACGCCTGTAATCCTAGCACTCTGGGAGGCCGAGGCAGGAGGATCATTTGAGCTCCAGAGTTCGAGATCAGCCTGAGCAAGAGCAAGACCCTGTCTCTACTAAAAAAATAGAAAGAAATTAGCTGGAAAACTAATATATATATATATATATATACACACACACACACATATACATACACATATATATATAAAAATTAGCCGGGCATGGTGGCGCATGCCTGTAGTCCCAGTTACTCGGGAGGCTGAGGCAGTAGGATTGCTTGAGCTCAGGAGTTTGATGTTGCTGTGAGCTAGGCTGATGCCATGGCACTATAGCCTGGGTAACAGAGTGAGACTCTTGTTAAAAAAAATAATAATAATAATAAGGTGTAAAGAGAAAAGAAGTGATGTGTAATGTGATACAGGTAAAATACTTTGTTCCACATGAATTATGAGTTTTTCTAGCAATTCACTCAACTGGCTATCTTTTCTACATTGATATAAAACACACCATCAATGGTATTAATAATATGCCAAGATTCCACAGAGCTATGGGTTTTCAGGGGGTAACTAGGCCAATCTATTGGTCTGTCTACTCTTGCACTTTAGCTTTGTAAGTTTTAATACTAAACACTTCTATAATCGACGTGCTACTTAGGATATTTGAGAATGGTCTAAAATGTTCTGTTTTTGACTGTCTTTGGTTTTTTTAATAAAATTATACTAACTCATAATATGCCTAAATTGTTTGTAAATGACAAAATTGACTTGTTCCTTGAAGACCTGCTAAAGCCACCTGCAAAATCTCTGGGTGTGGTATCTTGTGATCAATTTTAGAGCTACTGCCTTTTTCAAGTTTACTATTTCTTTTTATGCCTACTTTGGTCACAAAAGTTTCCTTAAAAATTACCTATATCACCTAGATTTTGAAATGTATTAGTATAAAGAATGTTCACGTTCATAGTGTTCTTCTATTTAAATCTCTTCCATACCTAATGCCCTAGTTTGTTACATACTTGGGCCTTTTCTTTTCTTATTTATCACAGCTTTTTGCCTATTTTTGCCACACACTTGCCTATTTTATTAGAGGAGGTATGCCAAAGCAACAACTCACACTGATACTTTTGCAAAGATGACAGAACTGAGTCACCGAAAAAAAAAGAAAGTTCCAATTCTAGACTCTACCCTACCCCCCAACCTTTACCTTCTTCATACACCAACTTTGCCTTCTGTTCAGGGGAAGTCATTCCCTTTGTTTTCTCTGATGCTGTAACCTGAAAGGAAAAGTACTATTCTAAAGAAGAGTATAAGCACATCCCAAATACCACAATCACCACCACACCCAACCTTCCCCACCACCGGCTGACTCATCCTTCCACCACTACAATAAATGACCTTAATACAATGTGGATCAAATACAGGGCAAAAAGATTCTTCAAGAAGAAAAAAAATTACTCTGTAAAAGTTGAAAATCCCTGAGGTGACTGGAATATCTTTCTGTGCCAAAATTCTAACTGTATAAATATTCTTTAATTTGTTGACTGTATTAACAATTGAAATATGATGGTAAAAAAAGTTTCAGTAAAAGTTGAAATAGGCACAACTGAACTCTTACTATCAAACAGATATATTTCCAAGTGAAAGGCTGGACTTCTTACTAAAATAGGGAGCTCTCAATATTCAGGTAAATGAGCCTATTCTTCTCTCCATTCCTATCACAGCCAAAAGCTTTAGCCCGAAACAATTTGACCTACTCACTTGTGTGATCAGAAGAATAAGCTTTCCATGAAGGTGTGAGAGTTTCTGAAAAGTCTTGACTCTGCTTTCCATTAACTGGTAGAGTGTCCCCAGCTGGGGTATCAAGTCAGGTAACTAGAAAAAATGATGACAGTTTGATACTATTGTCACATTACAGAGATGACAAACATACAAATCATGCTCAGCGGTGTCTCGGTATTTAGCCACTGCACCACAAGCATCTGCTCACAAGTACCTCCAGTGGCAACAGCTGCTTATGACAAAGCCTAGCAACATCGCAAATTTTCACAGAAGGCCCTCGATGTCATAACAGGAAAAAATAATAGTTTTAGAAAAATGATATGTAGTCAGGAAGAAGAAACTCCAAGGCAGGACAAACTGTAGGGCAGGACTTCTCTGTACTGATCAAAATATTTCAGATAAGGTCAGCATAAGGTAGACACTAAATTTAAAAAAAAAAATACCCCTACTATACATCTCCAGGCTAAACAGGGCTTTCCTCTGACTCTCACCCTCTGATGTTAGCACATTATCTACCCTTACCATAAGGCCAAGAAGCTAGAGAAAGCTTTTCCCAGCTCCTGGAGACCAGCAAGACAGGGTGACAGAGTACAAAGCTGATCTTACAGCATTTTAAATATACTCCCTATTAATGAATCCTCTGAACCATGCTTAAGAAATAAAGCAGGAAATTCTCTGATTTCTCCATCTAGAGCTAGAGAAAAAGGGACCCCACTCTTTGCCCTTTGATTAGCCTTTTCCAGCCCTCCTATTTCTGACACTGGCGTAAATAAGAGTATTTCAGTCAGACATTAAAAACTTTTAAACAGCAGACAGACAAAAAAATGAATACAACAAGTTGTAATGGGACTGTGATGCATTTCATTTTATCATCTCCCCTCCATGTGTCCCCATGAGCTCCAAGAAGATCCCAAGACCCCAACATCTGCTGTGATCGTTTCATGCCAATCACCAAGCCACTCAGACACTCCTCTCACCACTGTCCGCAGTTCAGCTCGCAAGACTCATGCAGGCTGGGAGACCCAACACCCACACTTATTGTTGTTTTTCTCTTCCCTATTCTAGCATCTTAGCAGAGTTCTTCCCACTAAGAAAAAACTGCTGACCTCAAAGCAGGTTAATCAATAGTTTCCACCATTTCAAACCACTGAAAGCAAAAGGAGTCTGAGACAGAGAACAAGGACCAGACACCAGGTAGGAGTTACGTGAAACTGTGTTAAGACCAGAAGAGCTACAGTTTAAACAATTAAAGATTTTTTCAAATACCCACTAAAATCTTTTAAGAAAACTTATAAAGTGCTGCATAATCACATAAAAGAAAAAATTGTTTAATTTTACTTCTAGCTTAAAATGTAACTGATGTAATGATGTCATGAAGAACCCAACTTGTATCATGAATGTCAGTTTCTTTTCTGGTGTTGCTTTAAGATTTTGCTCCCTCTCTTCTGACATGGATAATCAACAGCTGACAGCAGCTCCAACAAAATGCCAGGTAGTAAATATTTTACTTTGTCATTTTTATCATAAACTACCTTTTATCCTCCTGGAACAAGGCATGGCAAACATGTTAGCATATACAAAAATTTTACAAACCTCCTAAGTTTTTTAAAAGGGAGGGAAAGGATACATACAATAAAAAGACAATTTTGCTGAGGTCTGGTTGTGAATACATTAATATATAATTTTTCTCATTTATTTTTCAAAGTTCTCTATAGAATATATTAAGATATTACTTTTAAATCAGGGACAGGGGGAGACCAGTGACATCATGAAAGGGCTCACATCACTTCACCTGGGGAAAACCAAATCTCTAAAGAAAGCATCTAATGGTTGACAGACAGATGGAGAAAGGATTTTTGGTCAGCCATCCTTATCAAAGTTTATAATCCTTATCAAAGCCGAACTATTCATACTCAGCAACTGTAGCTAAAAAGACTCACCGTGGACAAGTATGAGGCATGAACCGTTAACACACATTTTAGCCACTGAACCATTAAAACAGCACTGAAAAAAAAAGAGAGAAAAAGCCAAGTAAACTAATGTTCACAAATTCGAAATTAAATACAACTGAGCTGCAAAATTAGAAAAACCTATATAGGTGACAGATCATCTATAAATTGTACTCTGTGAAGATGACTATAATAAATAAATCACCATGAATACCACAGTCCCTTCATTCTTTTACTGAATCTGAAATATGTGTAATATATTAAGGAGAGAAGGGGGTACACATCAGAAAACAGGCCAAAAACTCGTCAAAACAATTCAAGGGGCTGGGTGAGGTGGCTCACACCTGTAATCCTAGCACTCGGGGAGGCCGAGGTGGGAGGATTGCTTGAGCTTAGGAGTTCTGAGACCAGCCTAAGAGTGAGTCCCAGTCTCTTCTGGGGCAGGAGGATCGCTTCAGCCCAAGAGTTTGAGGCTGCAGTGACTTATGATGACACCACTGCACTCTAGCCAGGGCAACAGAGTAAGACTGTCTCAAAAAAAAACAACAATTCAAGAATAAAAATCATGCTTTACTTCATAATTAACTGGTATCAGGGCAGTAATCTTCATCCAAACTGAGTGCAACTGATTTTGCATTTCATGTTCACAATAAACGTAAGAATAGGTTGAACTCACAATCTATTCTGTCTGGAACAAATAGCAAAGTTTTCCACTCCAACGTTAAAAGGCAAATATAGACCAAAAATGCACAAAATCCAGTCACAATTAAGGCTAATGCAATCTTCCGGGGAAAAAAATTAGAAAAGAAAAACCTGTATATTTAACATATTAACTGTCACACTAGAAAAAGAAATTTTTACCTGGGGCCACGGTGTTTCATTAAAACAAAATGATCCTTTCTAATTTGCTGTTTTTTTATTGTTTTCTGTGTGAGTTACATGCGACACAATCCACATTAGAATTAAATTGTCAGTATTAATTGTAACAATAAGACCATCAATAAGTAAGACTTTCAGGAACCAACTGCAGGGTTTTGCTTCACACGGCCCTGGGCTCAAAACTAGTCTGAGTTAAATACAACTCACATGGCAGTCAATGTGTTAACTATATAGATACTAATGATAATATACTACAAGCTTAGGATCTTGAAGATACCAACTTCCAGATTTAAATGTTTAACCTTAAGCAGCTACCAGAAGTTGTGCATGTTCTATAAAAGACAGTTTTACATATCATGATTAAGACTAAATCATTAAAACAAAATAAGACTAATTTTTAAACGATCTAATATAGCTGAAATACCTACAAAGGAATTTTCTAAAAAAAAAAAAAAAAAAAAAGAAGCCTGTAATAAAATGTTAAGAATAAGAGTCATTCAACTTAAAATAAGGAAGGGGTAATATGACACTTAAAGAGTTTCATTAGTTAAAATTTGGGACTACCTAATATTTTAGTTTCATGTTGTTAGATATTGTTGTTTTTCACAATCACCCCTGTTTATAAAAACAAACCAATTTAAGTTGTCTAAACATCTTACCTATTAGGATGTCCTTGCAACCTCTTTGTAAGCTAAGAGAAAGAAAACCACTATTAGCAACAGCACTTCAGAAGCAACCAATCTCCATTAACTCCCACGATACAATGACTGTATTAGGAAATCATTATCGCATTTAGTAACCTATTTTCAAACAACATAATATATTCTATGAATACATCCCCACAATCAGATAATTACCTGACAAAATCTAGGCTAGCATTTATATGAATGAATGTCCAGAATAGGCAAATCCACTGAGATGGAAAATAGATTAGTGACTGCCAGGAACTGGCGGGAAGGGAGAGTGCGGAGTGATTACCAATGAGTACACAATTCCTTTCTGGGGTACAAATGCACAATTATGTGTGAACATACTAAAAACATTAAATTGTGTACTTTAAAGGGGTGAATTTTATGGTAGGTGAATTATATCTCAATTTAAGTATAAAGAAAAAATCAAGGTTAGGCAACAGAGCAAGACCCTATCTTTAAAGAAAGAAAAGAGGAGTCAGTTACCTCTTGCAACAACGGAATAATAGCATGTAGGGGCATCCTTAACACAGTCTTCTTTATTAGGTTTAAATTCCTAGTTTGAAGTACTTTCTGTGAGAAAATAAAAGTATTATTAAAATAAGCACACTCACAAGCTAAGGACACTACAGGAAAAACTATCTATAAAAATGATTTTTAAAAGACCAAGGCAATAAACTACCAACTGAGTTTAGCAAATAAAGGCTACAGAGACCGAATGGAGAAAGTCACATTACACCTGTGGCTACCAGACAAGCAGTCTTCAGGTATCAAGAAATTTACTTCATTAAACAGGTTTCATTTTTTTCTAATTCTTTAATATGAAACACAAAAGAACATCTACAGATATTTAAATGCAGATATACAATTTCAGAGATGTTCCCAAGATTCCATTTTATGAAATTAGAGCTGTATCGACCTAAGAGTGAGCAAAACATAGTCAAATCACACTTAGAAAGCAAGAAATCTTCTTAAATTAGGTGCCAACTTTCTTGACAAAATTTTAAACCAATCAAAAGGTAACATAGTAAGTGGGCTTGAATCAAAACTCTTTAAGGATACATCTGTGGGAAAGACCCAGTCTCCACCCTGGGTTACAGCGAAGGAGACAGAGCGGATTAGAACAGGTTCTGCCCCTCAGAAGCTGCACACTCCTGGGCAGGCCATTCAACTTCTCCATGCCCCACATGCTTCACAGAAGCAGAGGACAGGAAATTAGAGTCCTTTCAGGTCTGTGATACCCCCCTTCCTCTTAAATATTCTTAAATATTTTTTCCTTCAAAGGGGTTTACTCCTAGAGGATCTTCCCCAATGGTGTGTGTATGTTTTAGTGGCAGCTGTGACTACAAAAATCATGCTCAGAATAAAAACAGCAGAGATACTGAAAGGCAAAAATACAGAAAGTTAGTTTCCAACCACTTTTATAGTTCCTAACATATCTTTTCAGAATTCCCTATGGATTTTATTTGCTTATAAAACTATCTTTACACCACCAAGCCCTTTTAAATCTATTACGTACTATTTTAAAACTATCACAATTAGTTTCTTATGCAAAAGAAAAGCATTTTATACATCGTTATTGATGGATGGAATGCCTTGACTTAGTCTCAATTAACCTAAAATTTTCATTTTCAAAAAATCAGAATGCGAGACTCAAAACAAAATATGCTGATCATAACTTTAACAATAATTCAGAAGGTGCTTAATACTAAATATTCCTTGAATCACCTCTCCATTATAAATATCGGTTATCACAAAGTTCCAATGATCTAGAAGCTATAGAAAATATTCTGTATGAACTAGTCTATGAATTATTTTTTGATACGACATGCTTTTGTTAAGGTCTTCAAAAAAATTTTCATAAAATGTTCACCCAAACTGCCAGTAGGCCTAGTAGGGTGGCAGCGCTTTAGGTCAAGGAACACAAAACTAAATTTCTGGTTCCCCATTAGTTTACACCAAAAGCTTCGTTAAGTAACATAATGAAGGACTGAGGACACAATGGAGGATTTAAAGATAGGAGATCTGTGAAATCTGCTCCTGCTCTAAATAAAGAGTGATGGTATAATTCATTGTCCAAACTGAGACACTTCCGTGAATGAAAGGAGTCACTATTAATAATTATACCAAGATCAGAGGTATAAACTAGAACCATCACAGACAAAAAAAGCATGGCTTAACTATTTAGAAGTTGTCCCAAACTATGGGGCAGAAAATTTTTCAACAAGCTTTTAGATACTTCTTATGCCCACTAAAGACAGAGGCTCAATGGTTAACAATTTTCACATTTAAAATAATCAAATAAAAATACTTTACCCCAAACTAAGTGAAATGAGAATGAACAGAGGAGTGACTATCACTAACTTCTGTCAAGGATGTATTTAAAGAAACAATCCTATAAACCATAGTTATACACCAAGAAGATGGTGTTGAGGATGAGGTTTTTCCTTTACAACTTTACTGCAGTACAGTGAAGCACAGTGAACGGCACACACTTAAAGTGCACTATCTGATCAGTTTCACACACACATTTACCCATGAAACGAACACTATAATAAAAATATTCTGTCACCCTCAAGTCTGCTTGGGCCCCTTTACAGTGTAACCCTCCTTCTACTCCCAATTTCCAGGCAGCCACTGAACTATATGCTGGTCTGCATTTTCTAGAATTTTTATATAAATGGGATCATAAATTATCACTTTCTTATGGTCTGGCTTCTTTCACACAGCTTAAGTTTGAGATTCATCCGTATGGCTGGGTCTATCAATACACGCCTTATATCACTAGATAAACAATTTGTTTATCCATTCGTCTGTTGAGGGACATGAGTTCCTTCCAGTTTTTGGCTATTACAAATAAAGTGGCAATAAACATTCATATAACGGTCTTTGTATGAACATACGAGAGTTTTTCTCTTGGTAAAAATACCTAGGAGTTGAATGGCTGGATCAAATGGTAGGCATATCCTTAATTTTTAATAAACTGCCAACTTGTTTTGCAAAGTAGTTATACCATTTTACATTCCCACCAGCAAGATATGAATTCCAATTGTTCCACAACCTCACCAACAGATGGTACTTGTCGTTTTCATTTTAATCAATCTATAATGGGTATGTAGCGTTATCTCACTGTGGTTTAAATTTGCATTTCTGTGATAATTAAAGTTTAATACTTTTACATGTGTTTACTGAGCATCTGAATTCTTTTGTAAAGTGTTCAAACTTTTGCCAATTGCTTTTTCCTTTTATGCTTTTTGCAATATATCTAAGAAATTCCCCTACTCTTGTTCATATTGATATTCTGTTTTCTTCTATAAGTTTTGTAGTTTTAGGTTTTATAATCAGATGTGTGGTCTATTTTGCATTGATTTTCATGTAAGGTGTGAAGTAAAGCTGAGATCCAATTTTTTCCAATTGTATACAGTCTATTTCTGGACTCTTATTTTGCTCCCTTAATCTATACTTATTTTTTCACCAATATCAAACTATCTTGACTACTACAGCTTTATCTTGAAATTAGGTTGGGTAATTCTTCCAACTTGGTCCTTATTTTATAATTGCTTTGGTTATTCCACGTCCTTTGCATTTCCGTATAGTTAGGAACATTTGTCAATTTCTACAAAGGTGGCTGACAGGACTATCGGAATTTTATTTGCAAATGGACTAAACATACAGATTAATTTGGGGAGAATTCCTCACCTTAAGGATAGAGAATATCTAATCCATGAACGTGGTTTAGATCTCCATTTACTTCAGTCTCTGTTAATTTCTCTCAATTGTTAGAATCTTCAATGTAGAGGTAGTCATCTTTTTAAAATGTACCCTAGGTGCTTTCTGGTACTACCCAACACGGAACTTTTAAAAAATACTTAAATATATTTTTTAAAATACTCTAAAATATTTATCTCCTGTGGATGCCATGAATTACATAAATAACTAGGTTTCTTTTTGTGTTTTGTTTTTGCATAAGCTATAGACTATTTCATTGGATTACATTTCTACGTTCTGAAAGCCATTAATTTTAATGTCAAGTTTTCTGTGACAGACATCTTTAGCCTCTTAGAAGGTCCCAGGTTGTAACCCTGTCATTGCTCACTTTCTTCTTTCATTCCTATTTTCAGTGTCCTCCTACCTATGTTTCATGTTTCCTCGTA
The DNA here is from genome assembly GCA_004363605.1 of Indri indri. Taxonomy (NCBI): domain Eukaryota; kingdom Metazoa; phylum Chordata; class Mammalia; order Primates; family Indriidae; genus Indri; species Indri indri. The sequence continues at coordinate 12,159 of RJWJ010011513.1, read as the reverse complement.
AGGCAGCTTTGGGGAATGGGGAAGACTTTTTGTAGGGGGAAAAATATGTGTTTACCTTATCTCTTTCTTTTTAGAATGCGGAATGTATAACTGCAGTAATATACTATGGGAACATTTCCATACGTTTAGAGTCTTTTTTTGGTTTCAAAAAAGGGTTATTTTAAGCATTTTTAATGGTCTTTTCCTACACAAAATTTTCATCATTCAACTAGTTTCCAATTATTTATGCTAATACAAACAAAAGCCTTTACACTTTAAAAAGTGTTTTTCATAAACAGCATTTCATTTGTCCTTTCAACAACCCTATGACACTGATAAAAGTTATACATTAACACCTTTGAAGTGTTCTTCCCCAAAAAGATTGTAAACTGAATCTTTTCAAGCTTCTAGATATAACTAGATTTACATCTAGATTTGCAAGCTTCTAAATCTAACTTGTTCAGGAAACATCATGGACAGAGGAACACGCTAAATGACACCAGAGACACAGTAGGCAAAATCAAGAATGTAAGACTCTCTACTGGGCAAATAACCTAACTTCTTCAAAAAGTAAATTGCAAGAGAGGAGGGGAGGGCCTATCACCAAACACAGTGTGAACTCTGTTGTGATCCTGTTTTAAAGATAGCAAAAGTAAAAACAGAAAATAAAAAGTTTACGAGACAATTAAGGAAATTTAAACCCTAATAATATTTGATAATTTTAAAGAATTACTATTTTTTTAGGTATAATAATGCATTATAGCTTTTTTTGAAAAGGTGTTTTTAAGTTGAATAGGGATGTATTTATGGATACAATATTTGATCATTTCTGAGATTTGCTTCACCATAAACTCTTAGAAGGCAAGTAGGACAACAGATGAATCAATGATAGACTGGCTAGCACTGATAATTTGTGAAACTGCACTGATAATTTTTGAAACTGGGTAATGGGCTCAGGGTGGTCCACTGTACTATTCTAAATGTTTTGAAATGTTTCTTAACAATAAAGAAAAAAACTGGTACCTGATTCACTTGTATCTACTGAGGAAGGTTTCAAAGCATAGAGCAGGTAAGTTGCATTCCATTTCAAAAACAGTTGATTGTTTTCTATAGCTGCTTCTTTTTCACCAAATCCTCACCTAGGTTTCTATGCTATGGTAAACTAAATATATACATTCACAAGCTATTTTAAAAGTAATTTTAGGTTTGTAGACCTGCTGGTTTCCTCTCTTGTTCTGCAAAATCACCTTAGGTTCAAATATAAGATATTCCCATTTAGATTAAATAAAATCAGAGACACTACTCATAGGTTACAGATAAAAGTCATATTTATACTAACTGAAACCATAACACTATTATGAGTCATTAAGAATAAGTGTACTTAACAAATGCAAATTGCTTTAATCTGACCAGGCAATGCTTGAATCCAATTGTTTTTTACACATTTAAATTTTCTAGATAGACCACTGTCAAATTTTGAAATTTAAAAGGACTAAATTGAGTAACTTCATACAAGCAGTCACCAACTTACATAGAAACCATAAATGCTTCCCTTTATATAGTTTCTGGGTACTTTTACCTCTAAATATGTTACAACATAACCCCCAACCCTCTTGAGTTTTGCCCCCAAACCTCCTACCCATTGCCAAGGTTCCACCTCACTGCCCCCTCTCACGGCCAGGGGGAAATAAGTTTCTGGAATCCAGAGTAAAAACTCAGGAACGCATTTTCCTACAGAAAAAAATATAAATTGTGATCTAGAATGCTGAGATTTATAATTCAGCTACACTATGTTTATAAAGGCTTTTGTGAACTAAAGCCTAAGAACCTATAATTCAGAACAATATTTCTATGAGAAAATGCATTCCAGGTTCAAAATAATTCAAAGCAATCCCTTTGTAGGTGGGTGACTGTCTGTATAATGCCACCAAATGATATGTTTGACTAAACTCATAAAATGTGGCTATTCACTCTACGAATGCAATGTCAATCACTTTCTAAGAAAAATTAAGCATCTTAATTCATTTAAAAACTGCCATAATACTTACATTTAGCATTTCCAAATCATTACTTTCTAAGCCCTGTGTAAGAAGAACTGGAAAGCTATTCGTCTGGAGAAAGTCATCCTTTCCTTTTTTTGTATCTATATGCATTGCTCCCAGGCGTTCTTCAATGCTAACCTACAGAATAGAAATGATCTATTAATGTTAACCAGACAAGGCCTAAAGTAGTCTGAAGACAAAAAACACTGCCAATTTACACCTCAACCCTGAAAAACACAGATATGCTCATTCTCATTCCAAAAGAATATCATTACCATAATGCCAATGTTGGAGACAAGGGAAACACCTGTAATCCAAGCTTCCAGATTCTAGTGAAAAAACCCAATTATACAAGAAGCACATGGTTTGAACATGTAACTCCTAAAAATCCTCCTATAAGAAGATTGAGAAAGACAAGGACCTGGCATCTGATTACTAAAGCACAGGAGAAGACCTATTATCATAAAAGCTTTCCCTACCATAACTATCCCTTAGCTTCAACCTCAGATCTGCAAAATGAAGCAAAGTATTATCAAAAAAGCATAAAGACAGTTATGTTCCCCAATTTATAAAACGTCCTATTTTTTATTAGTGAGTTCCAAACGATGACTTATTAGCTAGAATATTCTATATAAATCCAACTGCCCTTGATAAATATTTAAAATTTAGGTGTAAATAAACATGATGCAATTTGATATACAAAAACTCAATTGGATAGAACTGATCCCTGATTGAAGCAAGCCTAACAATCCATGATCTGTCAGGCCCTTGGTAACTAAATCAAAATATAAACTAGGTCTATGACTAACAAAGCAAACATGTGCTTTGTTAAAGCCCCCCTGTCTGGCTTATTCTAACATATGAAAAACTTCATTTTAAAAAAAAAGGCGGGGGGGGAGGGGGAGGGCAGATTAAAGAGTTGAATCTAGGCCAAGCTAAAGAAAGTTGGCATTTAAACTCAGTTATCATGTTACTGAGGTATAATTTTTATGAACAGCTATATTATCCCCAACCCCACACCCAATAAAGACATTTAAGATCAGCAACAGAAACCAATTTTTTCTCTAAGAATAATCAGCTAAAATCACAGACTACTTAGCTAAGAGTGTGAATGAAAGATAAAAAAGAGGACTCCGCACAAACAAGTACAGTAACCACAAGACAGTTTTGGAAATTGAGAAAAAATTGAAGTTTGTAAACATTTTAAGCAGTTATAATGACAATCACATTTAAAGACCAACTGGCACTAAGTCAGCCAGGACTGCTCAGACAGCCAAGAGAAAAGAGGCATCACTGGAACTCAGCAACATGCGAAACCCAATGAAGGTCATCATAGCAAGTCCAGGCTTGGTTTATTTAATTTTATGTTACCCGGCTAACTATTAACAAATGGCCAAAACAGCACCCTCTTTAGTTAATAAAAGTTCCATCTTCTCTGTTGAACAGAGGCTAAATAATTCTTACAAAGGTAACAATCTTGAATTTGGGGACCTATCACGGTGGGGATAAAAGAGAAATCTTGGTAAATTTCTAAAGATTTAACTTTGGTTCTATCCAATATACTTGCTGGAATCTCCCAGTAAACTTAAGTCTCAAACTCAAATACATGGTCAAAGTTTTGCATTACCTCATTTCCCCCTAATTTCCTCTTGCTCTCTACTTGCTTAGTTTGTGGAGGAGCAGGCTTGATAGCTGCATGATGACCAGGAATCCCAGGCACCAGGACTTTTGCTTCAGAATTCATCACTGGAGTTCTCACCTGTTACACAGGAATAGAAGAGATGTGAAAGGGAAATCATGCTGTAATCCTTATGTATTGTCCATGAGAAAACAAATAGTGTTTAAAAGGCTCCATAATTGGAAAACTCAAAATAATTAACATGATATGAATTAAAGATAAATTTTAGTTGAATGTTAGCAAGTAAGTTTTTAAATGATAACCTGAAAGTTCATGGTTTTAAAGCTTGCAATACCACATACGAGCAAAAACCAGGAAAAACAAAATCTACAGATTACACAGGACACATTGATTTAAACAACGTTAAAGAGTGAAGTTACACATTTTAGGACTACCTCCAGAATTCAATCTTTGCCAGAAATGCTCAGACAGCCAAGAGAAAGGTGTCATCTCTGAAACTCAGCCAGTAGCGAAACCATTTGGATGTCATCACAGCATGTCTTGGCTTTCCTTTTCTCATTAAACCACCAAATGTAAGATATGTACATGCAGACACCCACTTATACGCAAAATAGGGCAACACAGTGATACTCTTATGCCTACGTGTGGTATTAAATTCCAGCACACATCATGGTTTTATTACAACCTGAAATACAGCATTCTTCTCAACAAAGTTATGCTCTTTTAAGTACTGAGACTGATAAAAATCATTTCTTGATAAATCTGATATTGGTATTTATTCCCACGTACTTCCTTGCCTAGACAATCATGCATGGTGGGTAGAGAAGAACTAAACCCAAGGTCTTCAATTGCTGGTCATCTATTCACTCATTCATTCTGCAAACTAAGAGTACAGAAATCAAGAAAGTTTTACAATCTTGATATCTAAAACCATAATCCCATATAATGTATAAGAATATAAAAAGGATATTAAAGAATAAAAAAATAAAAAGTCAGTTTAAACATCACACCACATAACAATTCAATTTGCCCAAAGAAATCTTTTTCCTTAACTTCAAATTTGTCATATGCTCACCTTTGTTATAGCTGTCTCTACTTTAGGGGCCCAGCAGTTTGAAATATCTCTTACTAAACACATGTGAGGTTCTTTGGAGTTTAGTGCCTGGGAATATATATTTAAAACGGGAGAAGGGAGGGGGGAAAAAAGAGAGATGGTGTCAAGCAAAACAACTGTGAGTAAGAACAAAACAAAAAACAAATGACTACTTGTGCATTTTTATAAAATATTAAAAAGTGTGGAAGGCTTGCACACTAAACTGTTAGCTTCGGTTACCACTCAGATTGATAGCAGTTGAGGAAAATGGATAAACTATGAAGACACTGGGCATAATGTTTACTTTCCTCAGTTTTGAACTGCTTGAATTTTTCACATTTGTAGTTCGTAAAAGCCAACAGATTTTTAAGATACAACAGATTTTAAACAAAACCTATCAGTTCATCATCCTTATAAGGAATAATCTGTGCTGAAAATAAATGGTCCTGCCCTACAATTTCTACTGTTATCCTTTCCACAAGCAAGTCAAAGACGGCACTGCTGACTAACAAAACGCTGAGGTACAGCTATGCCCTGACATGATTTAAGCGGGGGTGGGGGAGTCAGATGCAGCAAACTACATAGGTACCAATAAAGGTTTATGGTTCTGTGTAATTCTATATGCCCACTCAAGTAATCAATGTCTGGAAGGACAAAGAACAAACAAGCAACAATGGCTGCATCCAGAGAGAGGGATATACACATGCCAAGGAGTCATGTTTACAGCTTAACACTTTTCTCCTTTTTAAAAATTAAACCATATGCATTAAAATTTTTTAAGTTTTTTTTTTTTTAATTAACTCAACAAGAACTTGCTTGGGCATATAATATTCCACTCACAGTCTTGCTGAGGGCCTTACCAGGTGCTAGTAATATAAATACAAGCTTAAGAAATAACCTATTGGACATGTTCATAGTAACTTACAAGTCTTCACAGAAACTTTCACAGTAAAAAACGCCAAATGATTGCACTGCCATTACATTTCCACTTAGAAAATCCAATGGGTGCTAATACTAAGTGTCTTATTATTAAGATTTAGATTTTGTGTAACCGTGCAAAATTATAAGAAGTCATACCTGTGTTGACCAACTAGTAGCCACTAGGAACGTGTGGCTACTGAGCACTTGAAATGTGGCTAGTCCAAACTGAGATGTGCTGTAAGTGTAAAATACATACCAGATTTCCAAAACGTAATACAAAGGGGAGGGGAGGATTATTAAATTTCTCAAACAATGCTTTATATTGGCTTAAGTGTTAAAATATTTTTGATATGCTGCATTGATTAACCATATAGAGTTCTCACAAATTAAATCACCTAGTGAAAATTCCTTTAATTAAAGGAGAATGTATTTCTTTTAAAATATTACAATGAGTAGACCAATGTACCATTTTTCAAAATCATTCTTTTCCATGGATGTGTTGATACTATATTGTTTTAATCCAAAGTAGCAGCTACGTACCACTCGCTCAATAGCAGGCTGAAACCAACTGCCATATACGATCAACAATGACATTTTGTCTGAGCAAAAACCAGCAGCTAGAATAGGGATGGGTTTTGGTGTTGATTTCTTGCCTTTCCCGGGTGTTGCTATCTGAATTGTGCAATTTGAAGACAAAGGCTTTTTGCAGTATCTAGAAATGGGGAGAAAAATGAGATCAAAGAATCTGAAATAACATCTCATACTAATTCTTTGAAGCTGACACCAAATCATAAAATGTGGCAATCCTCTAGCACAAGACTTCACCTCTCTCCACCAACACCCAAAACCTCACCACCAAAATCAGCCTTGAGATCCACCTGCCAGGACCGAAGAAGCCCCAAGTTCCCAAATGATCTCTCACCATCCTGAGCTTCATCCTATTGCAGCCAGCCCCATCTCCAGTCGCTCCCAACCCCCAAAAGCCTCTCCACGACCTCTGTAGTTCTAGAAGCAGAGTTATGTCCTCAATGTCTTCTCTAACGGCTCTCTGCCCCTTCTTGCTTTACCCTACAGCACTACCTATTTGTAGCTGTTTTCTCTCCCAAACCCTGTGTGCCAGGGGCATCAGACATGATTTAAGTATTCTCCGTGTTCTTCACTGACACTTCAAGACAATAGTCTCTCCCTCTTTTGTTCCCCAAATCTTTCAAACTGTTGTCACCAGATATTGGCTATTTCTCCCTCCTACTGCCATACAATGATCTCTCAGTCACTCCTCTACATTTCTTAAAGGTTTCAGTGGCTCGTTGTCATTCTTTCCAACACTACTCCTAATAAATTCCTTTCTTTGTGGTTTCCATATCCAGCATCCAGGCTGATGGATTCTCTGACACTCTGGTCTCTCAGTTCTTACCTCCAATGATCATGTACTTCAGCCACATAATTCTCACACCCTAGACATCTTTTACCACGTATTCCCAGTAAGTGCACACCCTCCATAATCCCAATTTTAAGCATCCCAATATTCCTATCTTTCCAACTCACTCCCTCCGTCTAGTATGCTGACTCCACAACTATCCCTAGACCTAGGATTTGGGGTCTCTGCTTTGACCTTTACCCCTCTGTATCTATTCTCAACACGTCAGACAGAATGACTGCCTTAAAACTGAGATCAAATCCCATCAATACTCTGCTTAAAATCCTTCACTGGCTTACCAAGTCCTCATACTTCTGGGCCCCACTTCTTTTTGGGCCTCAATTATACATTCCATGTACATGTATCACTATGTAAATATAAGCCTCAAATTTTAAACACTAAAATGTTAACTCTAGGAATAGAACTCAATGGAGACTCAAATTTTATAATCAAGTGTTATGCATCTTGAATGTTTTAAAATAAGCATACACTACTTTCACAATTAGTTTATACTTAAATAAAATCTATTCTAATATTTTAAAAGAAAGATACCAACTGACAATAAAAGGCTGAAACCATCTTAAAGTTTAACATAGTTGAGTTTCAGGCAGTTATGACATGGTTTGGCAACCTTTTTATATAAAGGGCTAGACAGACAGTAAACAGTTCATGTTTTTCAGGCCACATATGGTCTCTATTAAATCTGGCCTGCCAGCCAAAGTTTGCTGACCCCTGCTCTATGACTGCTATACAATATATCAACAATGCTTCCTTCCCTGTCTACCAAAACGAGAGCACTAGCAAGGGGGAAATAAAGCAGTAGCAAAAACAGAAATAAGGCATCACCAAAATTCACAAGCAAATCTCTCCAACTGAGTCACTTTGTTTTGAAATTTATCATTAGATAAATTTATCATTTACTAAGCATACATCATAAAAATTCACTCTCATAATCACAAATATATAAAGAAATGGCCTATGACTCCAAAAACTTCACGTTCTCACTGGGAATGTTATGTTATCATATGGATAAAGAAGAATGCTTTCAAAGCACCCTAAATGAATAACATGATGCAAAGAATTAATGAGGTGGGAGTATGACAAAGTAACAACTCAGGGAAAGAGAAATAAATTTTTGACTTGAAAAATTCTCACTTACCCATTTAATATGTGTTCAAAAAGATGAACTTGACCATCTTTGCAAACAACAGCTAATTTGACAGGCTAAAAGAAAAACGTAACAATTAATTACAATGGATAACATACTTCAGTCCCCAATCTAACTTACGAAACTTAACTCTTCTTGCCACCCTTTAAATAACCAGACAAAAAGCTAGAACAGCAAGGACACTTTTAAAAATAATTACCTCTGTCAAAATAACAATTAGTGTTGTTGCCATAAAGATTCAAAACAAATGCTTAGGCCAAGTCAAAGAGAATGCAGCCTCAGAGTTTGATGAACAAAATTACCACCAAGCAGAGAGGCTGGTAACACCAAACTGATATGACCCATGTGTCTGAGCAGTCAGGACTGCTGAAAATGCCATTTTGCATGAGTGGCTGGAAGGGGCTGGAGTGGAATTCTAAGCCATCATGGCCTCTCTTCCTCCTCTGTCTACTGTCAATTCTAGTTGCCTAGTTGTTTTGATGCTTCTATACATGACACTCTTGCTATCGGCCTCTCTACAGCTTTACTTTTTAAAGTTCTGAAACTTTCTTAAGGAGAGAGCTTAAATGTCTCCTTAACACTTCCAAAACATTGCTAACTGTAGTTATAAAATGCAACAGGCAAATTCAGGAAGTAACCAATATATTGGAAGAAACTGAAATATATGAAATGCTCTAAGACTAACTTTGCATTGTGAAAACACTGAAAATTTTAAAAGGCATTTACTGGTAGATTTAAAAAAATTTATACTGGTGTATACAAAAAATCTCAGAAGGGGGAAAAAATTCATTCTTTTTGAGGTTTAATAGCACAGGAACATTGTCAGGGGAAAGAATGTTTCTCCCCCATCAAATTTTCTAATTCCCCCTTCCACACACAACTCCTACTAACAGACATCCAAATCTAATCCCGAACTTTCTAGAGAGGTTGGTAACATAAGCAGAATATTCTGCAATACCATGATCATAGTTTTGTTTTGGAATTTGAAGTTATTACTGTAACCACAATTTTGTATCAAGTACCAGAATTAGAACTTGGCTTTCTGATCCACCTTTCCTAGTTTAATAACATAAAAATATTTTTTGAAAAAGCCCTGCATCCTCCTTTATTGTATCATTGATAATTTTAACTATAATGCCAGCATTATTCCAAGATACACTTTTAATTAAATCTAATAGTAGCAGAATTCACAGTTAGAACAAGAGAAAGCAAAAACTCAGTCCATTCTCTACATAGACTAGGTGCAAGTTTTGCTACTCAAGGGAGTGATTTTTCATCTATAAATTACTTGCATTCAGATTTAAAGAACCTACCTCTAAGAATCACACACACACACACACAATAACTTTAAAAAACTTTTAGGAAGTCACTTCAAGTTAAACCAACCTCTGTGTTTAATAGTTTTGGGGACAAAGACTAACATGTTTCTTATTTTATCAGTTTTCTATGATCATAATTGCTGATCATCATGAGACAGTGCACTGATCACACTGAATGTACATAAGCCTACCCAAAACCAATTAACTTTATAAAGCATTAAAGTATTATTGTGCTTAAGTGAAAGATTCCTACTAGAGTTTTCTAAAAATACTTGTGTATCTCATTTCTACCTGATGTGGATGCCTTAACAAAAACCTTCATAAGGAATCGCTGATCTAATCCTCAACATCTCCCACTTCACATTAGAAAGCCAAGTTTGTTAGCCACAGAATCAATATTTAAACCAGAATCTTTTGATGTTTAAACCAATGCTTTTTCCACTACAACTTTTCAAAAAATATTAAAACATGATGAAAAACTTCTAAATCATCTATAAATCCTAGTTAGAGGTTTGTGTAACATATGCCTTTCAAAACCAAGAATGTGTTAAAAGTGAAATATCCTTGGCTTTCATTGAAAAGCAGGATTCTGTCCAAATCAAAAATCCTGCATAGCTTTAGTCAAACAGAAATATGAAATACTTCAATGACATCGGGTTTAATTAACGCTTCAGATATGTTATAATTATCAAATCCCTAATTTTTAAATGAAAAATTCTGAAGTATTTTTTAAAAAACAGCAAACAAGGGGACATTACTCTGAGAACAAAATACACACACTTCAATTAGGACCTACAAAAGACTTTATAACCAAAAAATGTATCTGATAATCATATACATAGTCCTATTAATAAAATTCACCTCAGTAACTTTAATTCCCAAAATGAATTCCAGAATGTACTACCTTTGTGTAAAAATTTTCCCTTCCCCCACTAAGAGCTTAACGTCTGATTATTACGTTTTGTTGTTACTCCTGCATATCCACTCTCTTTACCGAGTCATTAAATCATCAAAACCCAGATTTTAAAAATAACATTTGTGAAATCCAAAAACAAATTCTCAAAAATCAAGGCATTTACCTCTTCTTTGTTTTCTGACAAAGTCAAATCAATATAGACAGGTTCATCTGTAACTGTAAAAGACATCACTGCATTCTTTTCTTTGTTTTCTGACCGGACCTGCCTAGATAACAAAACCAGAAATTAGACAGTTAAGACAGATTTAAAATTTAAAAAAAAAAGGGCAAATACCAAAGGGGTGATCACAGCATTAGACTCCCATTAGCTTTTCCATCTTTTGAAACCTCAGTAAGGTGACTAAAGATCAAAATAAGGGAACCTTCATGCCACTACCATAGAACACTGTTGCTTGGGAAAAAAGAAAATATTAATACATTTGTGGCAAATTTAAACAATGAGTAACATATAACATCCTCTATTCCTTTTCACTGATCTATTTGTCCATCTTGATACCAATACCACACTGTCATTACTACAGCTTTGATATTAAGTCTTGAAATCAATGTTAGTCCACCAGCTTTTTTCTTCTTTTTCAAAATCATTTTAGCTATTCTATGTCCTTTTCATTTCTATTTGAATTTTAGAATCAGTTTGTCAATGTCTACAAAAAAAACCCTGCTAGGATTTTCACTGGGCTTACACTGAATCTGTAGATCAATCTGAGAAGGATTAACATCATAATATTATGAAGACAGAGTCCAGAAATAGGTAAGCTTGGTTCAGGCATGAGTTACAGTGCTGTGAGTTCAAAGTTAATGAATCAAAAATACCTATGTTAAATAAGGTGTCTTTAAATAGAAACACACACTAAACAAGGTTAGGTACTGATTAGATAACAAAAATGTTTAATCTAACCCTGTATTTCCCCCAAAAGTAATGGTTCAGTATTGACTAACTCAGTGTTCATGGGAACTTTATAGGACATTACGACTACAAATAACAAGAATTGATATACAAGTATGTGTTTGTGTGTGTGTATGCTAAAACCAGTTCAGCGGAAATAGTCTTTCCAGCAAATGGTAATGGGATCATTGGATATCCATAATGCAAAAACATAAATCTCAACATCACAAGCCATTAGGGAAATGCAATTTAACACCACAATGAGATACCACTACCCACCTATCAGAATGGCTAAAATTAAATGCCATACCAAGTGTTGATGAGGATACTAAGGAATCGGCATTCTTATACACTGCTGGTGGAAATGTAAAATGGTACAACCACTCTGAAATCACATGATCCAACTATTGCACTACTAGGTATTTACCCAAGAGAAATGAAATCATTTGAATAAAATGTTCATACAAAGACTGATACACATGTCCAGAGCAACTTTATTTGTAATGGCCCAAACCCATCCATGTCTTTCTATAAAAGAAAAGTTGATTTCGGTTACCTAAAGATAATGAAAATATTATCTGTTATGTTTGAAGCCTTCCTGGTAACAAGGAAATAAAATTAACAACAACAGGGAAGTAAAATTAACAAAAGCAAATAAAAAGAAAGAAAGCAAGGAAGAAACACTATATCGAAAGGCTATCCAGTGAGCTCTGTAAACT
>RJWJ010011512.1:0-44173 GCA_004363605.1 Indri indri | reverse complement strand
TTTGTTTGTTTGTTTTTTTGAGACAGAGTCTGGCTGTGTTGCCTGGGCTAGAGTGCCATGGCGTCAGCCTAGCTCACTGTAACCGCAAACTCCTGGGCTCAAGCGATCCTCCTGCCTCAGCCTCCTGAGTAGCTGGGACTACAGGCATGCACCACCATGCCTGGCTAATTTTTTCTATATATATTTTTAGTTGTCCAGCTAATTTCTTTCTATTTTTTTAGCAGAGACGGGGTCTCGGTCTTGCTCAGTCTGGTCTCGAACTCCTGAGCTCAAACAATCCACCCACCTCAGCCTCCCAGAGTGCTAGGATTACAGGCGTGAGCCACTGTGCCTGGTCAGGGCTTTTCTTCTTCTTCTTCGAAATAATATCTGTAATGAGGGAATAGTAGTCTTTTGTTCTTCCTGAGGTTATGGTACACACACACACACACACACACCAATTTGATGCATGTCATAGAAAGAAAAGTGGAAAAACAATGTCAGATTTTAAGTATGGTGATATTCTAAAGTCCAAGCTACTTTGTTAAGAAGACGTGTTTAATAAACCCTGAACTTCTTCATTAATCAAGCCACATGTGCTTGCCTGTGTTTGCGGCTGCATGCCAAAGACACCTCAGCCCCCAACTTCTTTTTATCCTACCTCCACTGGAGGCAGCTGAGGCTGATTCTAGGCACAGCTGCAAATCCTGTTAGATTTGTCTACACCCTCATTTTCCCTCCTTTTATTTTCCACTTGGCTCATCCTGCCCTTCTACCCTTCTCACACTTCCTGCTTCCCAATGCAAATAGGAAAGGATCCTATAATGACCCATTTATACCTACCTACTCATTGACTGATTATGCTGCCACCAAAATGCCTTCACACTGAAGCATGACCTCAACTAGCCTTGATCTCTGATTGTAGGAGAGGCTTTTTGCTTGTTAGAAAAGATTTATTTCCTCTACCGGCTGGCCAGGAGATTGTTTTTGTAGGGTGAGGTAGGGAGGGCTCTCAGGAGCTTCTGAAATCACAGTTGTCTGACTCAAGCAAATTTGATGTAGACTTTATGATAGTTTGAGCTGTCTAGGTGGGTGATACAACTTGCCCCTGTAAAAGAAAAATTGCACCGGACACATGTTAAAAACAGCAAAGAAGACTTTATTCAAGACTGTTGCAATAGGGTTGAAGATTATTGCGATAAAGGAGAGAGATTGAACTCAATGGCCACTGAAACAAAAGGCAGGAGGATTTTTAAAAATGGAGTGAGCAAGTGGGGAAGTACTGGAGGACTCTAGGGGGAGATTGGTGAAAGCGATTGGGCCATCTGTGCTTGCTAATTGGTGCTTATCAAAGTTCGGCTCCTATCTTCCTCCAGAGACAGGGAGACAGCGCCCTATCTTTCCTGATGATTAAATTTAAGAGATGGCTCCAGGATCCTTGAGGAAGGCATTCCTGGCTTATAAAACTAGCAAGAGGCTGGCAGAAGATTTATATCTCAAAGGGGCAAAGAAAGAATTTACAAGTTTTCTAAAGTAAATGGTCTAAGAAAAGGGAGGTCAGGGGCCCACAGCCACATTTAGTCAAGCCTTGGGGAAGACTAAGGCCCTCTTGGTTACCTGCCTCCCACGTCTCCTCTTTCTGTCCACACCTTCAAGCTCTCCACTCTGCTGAAGAACTTTATGAAGGTTTCTAGTTCTTATAGATTTGATCGAAGTTGACCTGGTGTCCCTGCATTATTAGTTTCTTCCACATGTGACATGTGTCCTGCCCTGGCACAAATGTGACCGTTGGCATTTGTCCTTCACCACCTTGTGAGCCCTCTCTCCTGATTTAAATCTGCTCTCTGCCATCTCTTCCATCTGCCTCGTGGCTTGGAATCACATACATTATGTTCTGAGATATTTGATATTATTTTCATTTGTATTTAATCATTTTCATATTTTGACTCTCCTTATCTGATGTCATCAAATATATCCTCAAGCCTCATATTATTTACACCTTTGGCTAGAAAGGTTTACTTAAAATCAGTATGGCTTCTGGCTGCGTTCTCTTCATTAATAGAGATGTTATCAAATTAGGGATTAATATTCATAGCCATAAAACAAAGGAAAAGAAAAGATTCAGTCAAAAGACACCATAGGTGCAGCAGCTTTGCTTTCTGAGAGTGAGGGCAAGTAGCCACCTGCATTGTACCTGTGCAAGCCTCAGGCCCTTTCCAGCATATACTATCTAGACTTTTCAGAGAAAGAATATCACTGACTTATTGTAGTACAAAATCTTTATCCCTACGTAGGAAAATATTCTCCCTACCAATTGATTTTAGTTTTTCCTATGATTTATCTTCCCCCCTCCCCCCACCAAGAGAGTTCATAGGACATAATAATTCATAGCAGCACATTTTCAAAAGCCTGGTTAGAATAAGACCGCAGCCAGCAAGCTCAGGTTTTAGCAGAACAATTCAGGGTGGACATTGGCTGTGGTGAATGTATGTTCCAATTTGTACCCAAACAGCTCCAGTTAACACCTGTTTTTCCAGCTTAATTATTAATAGCATTCTCTTCTACTGTTAAATGGGTACTAATTTGGATGATAAATTATGTAGTCACTTTAGCTTCGCCACCCCAAGTTCTGATCTCTTCTCAGGTTTCTTTACCGGTCGCATAGTTAAGGTATACCTTCTCATTCTATGCAGCTTTTTGAGGTACAATTATTGAATTAATTATCTTTGAATTCTCTCTCTCTCTCTCTCACCCGCCCCCCCCCCACACCCACACACACACATACACACCCACACACACACACCCCTATCTCCAAGGAGAAAAGGTCATTCTCAGACTAAGTACTGTTTAAGCATAATTTCAGAAGAAAAATATTTTCTTGAATGCAAAACATAATACGCAAAGATATCTGCCCATAGTGAACACAGAGCTTTACAATATGATGCTAAGTGTGGTTCTCCTTCCCCAAGGGCTCATTGCCTTGTGTTTTAAAAAAAGAGATTTGTGGTGACCTTTTATTTACAGAAAGATTAGCCAATGCTTTGAAAATGTAACTTGTTTTTTTCCTCTTTTTTTTAATTTCAGGATATTATGGGGGTATAGATGTTTAGGTTACGTATGTTGCCCTTACCCCCCTCTCCCCGCTGAGTCCGAGTTTCAAGCATGTTTTTTCCTCTTTTTAATAGATCGCGTTTTAAGCAAGGTATTCTTTCCCACTGGTCTCTGTAAGCAAAGGGTAGTCGTAAAATGATTTGTTTTCCTTTCTTGGTCTAGAGCATATTCTCAGAAGCTGGTGGGAGCCAGACGGTGATGGAGGAAGGTTACTCTTTTGGTTAAAAGTGGACATAGATATTCACATTTTCCAAAAGAAGAAATTGAAGTTTAAAGCAAGTACATAATTTGCTCAAGAGCACAGCTAACAAGTGAGAGGGCCGGGGCTCAAACCCAGTTCAATATGTCTCCATGGCCTGTTTCCTGAATCAGTCCATTGGACTGTTTTCCAGCTACGTCATGATTTTTTAAAAGTGTGTCTTCTCCGTGAGGGCAGGAAATTTGTGTTTCTTATATCTACCCTACCACAGGCATTTAACAAATAGTAAATGAATAAATTAGTGAAGTCATACACAAGAGGGAGAGGAAATAAGAACGAGAGCCAGAGGCAAAGAGAGAGAGGCATCGTGTGGAATCCGAAAGGCGAAGTCATGGCTGGTGGCAAGTAAGTGTGGTCAGCAAATGTTCACGAGGAGTCACTAGGTCTCCCACTGAGAGTCCTAGATGAGAAGCCAGGTCACCGCTGGGGCATGGATATAAGGAGGTAATAAGCTCCTAGAGTGGGGGTGTGGTGGGAAAATAGTTTGACAGTTTTTCTTCTTTCTTGCCTCTTGGGCCAGAGAGACCATGCAGGGCAGTGGCCAAAGAATGGGCTTTGAATCCAGTTAACCCTTTGGTTGAGCTCCTACAAAAATACCTACAAGTATAGAGGTAACCACCTTACATTCAAGATCTCATTTCATCTTCATAATAATTTTATGAGGTAGATACTGCTATTCCCATTGCATGACTGGGTCACCTGAGACTTTGGAGTAAAATAACTTGAGCAAGGTCATGTGCAATCGGTAAGATTTCCCATTCAGGTCCATCTGGACCCTTGAGAATGAGTTCCCAGTTGTCCCTTTTCTACAAGAAGGAGTTGTGAGGATGCTGCTACCACCAAGGTAAGGAATCACGTCCAACCCCATCTTCTCTCTCATTGTCATTGAGCCATTGATGACACTACTTCCCACTTCTCCACAAGGGTTAAAAGAAATGTTATTTCTATCAATTACAGAATACTTACTGAAGCCAGATACTGTTGTGGGTGCTTTATATTTATTAATTATATCTTTAAAACAATGCTATGAGGCATTGTTACTACGATTTTTTTCTCATTTTACAGGTGAGAAAATTGAGGCATAGAAAAGCTAAGTAACTTGGCAAAGGTTACCCAGCAAATAAGTGGCAGAGCTAGAATTTGAATCCAATCAGTCTGGCTCTAGAATCTGTGTTCTCGATGATGTGCAACTGTGTGTTCTACTGACTTTTAGATAAGAAGATAACTTGTTGAGAACTAGATCCATAAGGTAGTTTCTCTTAAGACCATTGTCATCTGTTGTACCTATTATCCTGAAGATTGTTCTCACAAAGACAATAGGAGTCTCCCTGGATTTGTAATAATAATTATAACAGCCAATAATCACTGAGCACTGTCTACATGCCAGACATAGTATTAAGAACTTTGCCTACTGTATCTTATTTAATCCTCCCAATAATACTGCACGGCAGGTTTATTATTCTTGATTTGCAGATGAGGAAACTGGAGCTCACGTGTAAGTAACTTGCTCACAGTCACGCAGCTGGCAGCAGCTGTGTAAAAGCCGGCATCCGTCTGATTTCCTCTTGTAACCACTGGCCACTCTGCTGCCTCCCCCAAGAAGGCTGCCTCGGTCTTTGATTCATTAATTAGCTTTGCTGGATTAGCCATTCTACACTGCCCAGGAGGGTATGTTACTGTACATGCTCACTTCACTTTTAGGAGAAAAATGCAAACTGGTAAAAGAACAAACTAACACCAGGGATCTTTTCCAGAAAATAAATTCATGGAATGCCACTTGCTCAGCATCCACTTACTACTACATCTCACACTATGTCCTGTGTTCTTTCACCTGCATAAAGCTACGCTTCCTACACACTCCGGGACCAGATACTTATAATCATGGTGGAGATTAATATGAAGAAATTAAATGATGGTCAGGAGATACCGTTTATTCTTTAGAAGAATTTATATTAGAAATATTTCAACATAAATTTCTAGGTAGTATATGCACTATGGTTAAATACAATATACATATATGTAAACAAAACAGAAATATATACCTTTATATACCGTTCTTAAAGATGCACATAGAAATATAGAAATATGGAAATACAGACCCAGAAGGGAGCTTGGAGATCACTGAGTTCAGATCAGGAAACTCAATGAGGCTAGAGTTGCTGATGTGGCATGGCAAGCTTTCAGGCATCTCACAAAATTCAGATTAAGTATCATCTTTATGAATTTTCTCCTGATCCTCCTTCTCCTGTCTGCCCCTCCCTGAGGGAGAATTGACTCCTTCTCCTTTCTTTATCTTAGCAAAAGCTGTAGTTATTTTCTTCATGGCTCCTTTATCAGTTTATTTTACTTTATTTTTCTGTTTTTTTTAAGACTTTACTTTTTAAGAGCAGTTTTAGGTTCACAACAAAATTGAGAGGAAGGTACAGCAATTTACCTCTTACCCCTACATTTTCATTATCACCCAAAGTCAATTGTTTACATTAGGCTCAGTCTTGGTTCTGTACATTCTATGGGTTTAGATAAAGGAACAATGACATATATCCTCCACGATAATATCATACAGATTGTTTTCACTGCCCTAAATATCCTCTGTGCTTTGCCTATTCATTCCTACCTATTCTCTAACCCCTGACAATCATTGATCTTTTTATACCACCATAGTTTTGCCTTTTCCAGAATGTCATACAGTTGGAATCATACAGAATGTAGTCTTTTCGGTTTGGGCTTCTTTTTAGACATGTGCATTTAGGTTTCCTCCAAGTCTTTTCATAGCTCGACAGCTCAGTTCTTTTGAGCTTGAATAATATTCCACTGTCTGGATGTACCACAGTTTATTTATCCATTCATCTTCTGAAGGGTATCTTGTTTGCTTCCAAGTCTTGGCAATTAAGAATAAAACTGTTATAAACATCCATGTGCAGGTTTTCGTGTGGATGTAACTTTTCAACTTGTTTGGGTAAATGCCTAGGAGCATGATTGCTGTATCGTATGGTAAGGAAATACTTAGTTTTGTAAGAAACTGCCAAACTGTCTTCCCAAAGTAGCTATACCACTTTACATTACTACAAGCAATGAATAGAGATCTTGTTGCTCTACACCAGCATTTGGCGTTCTGGATTTTGGCCTTTCTGAAAGGTGTATAGTGGTGTCTTGTTGTTTTAGTTTGCATTTACCTGATGACTTACGATGTGGAGTGTCTTTTCATGTGCTTATTTACCATCTATATATCTTCATTGGTGAGGTATCTGCCAAAGTCTTTAATTCATTTTTTTAAATTGAGTTGTTTGTGCTCTTATTGTTGAGTTTTAAGATTTCTTTGCATATTTTGGATAATAGTCCTTTGTCAGATATATCTTTCGCACGTATTTCCTCCCAGTCTGTGGCTTGTCTTTTCATCCTCTTGACAGTGTCTTTTGCAGGGCAGAAATTTTTAATTTTATTTTTAATGAGGTCAAGCTTATCTATTCTTTCTTTCATGGATTATTTTACATTTTGCATGCCTGGCTCTCTCCCTCTACTGCCTTCTAAGCTCCTTGAAAGCACAGATGGTTTTCCCCTTGGCTTTATATTCCCAGAAAATAGCACAATGCCTGGCACTTCATTGACATTGGGTGAATCTTCAATGTGTGAATGAGTGGGCAGCCATCTCATGGTTACTTAGCAGTGGAGTGCAAATGAGAGCACTGATTTCTTGACTTGCTGACAAGTGATTCTCCTAATACATTTTTTTGCTGCTTCTCTATTTTAATTTGAAGTTTACATTATAAGTGAATTCTAAAATGATTTTAAGAGGATATTTTCAGAAGACATCAATAACAACAACAAAAATCTTAATTAATATGACAATGTAAAATCCTTACTCAGTGAATGGGTTGTACAGAATATAAGTTTTTAAAGAGCTACTAGCATTTTACCTCTAAAATCTAAAAAAAAGAGCCTCCTCTAGTCCTCCTTAATAATTTGACTAAGGATTTATATCCTTTTGATCTAGAGTGACACTCAGAACCTGGATGTTCTTTATTGAAATTGCTGAAGGGTAGAGGAAAGATAACCTAAATTTGCCTTTCATGTCAATCACTGGGAACAAAGCAAACCTTCCATGTGTGAGAATAGATTTTGTTGGATCGTAGTTGGAAGGCAAAGATTTTGTTCATTTTTGAATAATACTGATATCTTCTATTTGTAGGGCTCTTGCTGGCTTCAAAGAACACCCCATATGTAGAAAAAAACCTCTTAGTATACAGAAGGGTGCGGAATAACGATCTGTAAAATCAGATACAGGAAATAGTAGAAGTTCATCCTTCTTTCAGGAAATAATCACTTCCTAAGATTAAATGACTTTAGTACCCCTATCCATTTAGATTTGTATATATCGCACGATATAGTACATTTTCAGAGCTGAAAAGAAACTTAGAGATCCTTCTAATTTTGTAGTTGAGGAAACTGAAGTCAAAATAAGTAAAGTGTTTCCTCAAAGAATTATCCTGACAAATTTGGGACCAAAATCAAGATCTTCTGGGTCAGAGTCCAATGCTACATTGCTTCTCTGATGAACAGGTTTTTGTTGATTACATTGGAAGTTTCTTCTATAATATACAAATATGTTTAGCTGACATCATTTTTTTCTTTACCAGATTATATTAAATGTGCTACCATCACATATGGCCAACTTCTTTATTTTACAGATGGTATGTTGTAACTTTGTGAGGTTAACTGATTTACAAAAGATTAAACCATCAGTTTGTGTCAGTGCAAGATATGGAAGCCAGGGCTTTTGACCTCCCAACCCAGGGCTTATTGGGTGTATCTCTCCTGAAGCCCTACTTGGCTCTCTATTACAAAAAAATTAAGCACACATACACACATATCCACAAAATAGCAAGAGCAAATGTTTACAGTTTGCAATAAGTTTATTTAAGCCTGGACTGGAAAAATCATTACATTTACTAGGGTTTTTTTTTTGTTTGTTTCTTTTGAGAACCCTAGTAATATACCATTTATTTATTCATTTACTCATCAAGCATATTGATTTTCTATTATGGATCTCAAATAGGGATTCAAAAAAGGGATTCATCAATGAAGTTCATGGATTTGGACCTCGCAATTTAGTAGGGGAAAACAGAGACATAAAAAGTAAATATAGAAGACTGTTACAGGTGTTACAGAAATTAGTAAGAAAATGTTGATTAGAGAAAGGAGAGATTCAGTCTGCCTGAGGAGTTAATTAATAGCTTCATAAAGGAGGGATATAATGGTCCAAATCTTGAAAACTGGGAAATGTATTTCCTGGGGCTACAAAGGGGGCAAGGATTCATGAAAGAGTGAAGTGGCTTGTGCAAAGACATGGAGGTGTGAAAGCATGCTATAACATTCTGAGAATAGTTTATGTGACTTCGCATAGGATGCCCAGGAAACAAGTGTGCCCAGGGAAGGGAGGCTGGGGAAATCAGAGGTGGGCTGATGGAAGTGTGCTTGTGCTATGCTCAGACTTTGAATAATTATGTGAAAAAGGAAGAGCCAAAAATAGTTCTATACTATGGAATGACTTGTACAAAGTTCTACCACGGTAGTGCATGTGTGTGTTTGTGTGTGTGTGTGTGTGTGTGTGTGTAGGAGAATAAGCCAGCCAGTAGGGAGACCAGGCAGGGGGCTGTCATGGTTATGCAAGGAAAGATGCTAAGGATGCCCAAGCTAAGTCAGGAGCAGTGAAGCTGTGGAGGTGAAAGGGAAATTAAGAAGGCAGAGTTAGAGGGATCTGTTGACCAAAGAGATGAGGGGCAGGGGTAGGTAATGGAATTGACATTGAACGAACTAGAAATTAAGAGAGCTGAGTTCTAATTATGTATCTTCCACTCTCTAGACCTTTGATTTTGAACTAGGATTATGTTTTCTCACCAATAATTTCCTTTTTGAAATATGGCAAGGTTGGACTTCATCACTATTGTTCTTTAAGTTTCTAAAAAAAAAAAAAGCTATTATTCTCTCTTTGATATCTGCATTATGTAAATAGATTCAGAGGTCTGATTTAAATCTTTTTAGCCTCCAAAGTAATGATAGCTAACACTCTTTGCTAAGGTATAAGCATCATTATAAAGGTTGACTCAATCCTCATTACAACCCTCTTTGGTTGGTAATATCTTAATTCCCATTTTACAGATAAAGAGCTGATGCTAAGAGAGATGAAATCATTTTCTTGAATTTCATCTTTCTGTTTTCTGCTCTTTCTACTTCCTGTGTCATCTCCTTTATGAAGCACTTGGGCTATAGCCAACTCCTTCCTGGGTCCATTAATAGCAATATTATTATATATTATTTAAGCTAATGCTTACTACTGTAACAGATATACCTTAAAATCATTGGCTTAATATAGCCTAAGCTTATTTCTTGCTTATGTGAAATCCAGTTGGTGGCAGGGGGCGGATCTCTCCCCTAGTCATCCACGGACCCAGCTTGACCATCTTCTACAAATGGTTTTCAAGGTCACTCTTGGCACTAACCTCTCTGAAAGGGGAAGAGAAAGAGTAGCTGATGGAGTCTGAGATTTTTGTAAGCCTGTTGTTGAAGAAGCGTAACTCATTCCTACCCACATTCTACATGTCATTGCTCACACTTAACTGTAAGGAAGTTTGGAAAATACAGTCTAGCCGTGAACCCAGGAGGAGAGAAAAAGGGCGTTTGATGCATAGGAAGGTACTTTCTTTTAAAGCTGAGACTTGAACTCAGACCATCCAACTTCAGAATTCTCAGCCAATTCTCAGCCAATCCAGTGTGCTGTATTACCTTTTGAATTTTATCTGTCTTGTGGAATGACATTAATCAACCTGTTTTGTACATAAAGAAATGTGAGGATGCAGATTGACATTATAGTGATATTACACTGTGCAATTAAGATTCATGACTTCATACAGATAAGAGATATAACCAAAATACAAATTTCATGAACTACCTTCTCAGTTTCTCACTAATTTCAGTGACTAAATGAAGTTAATTTGTGTTAGTTTGAAGGGATTAAAAATCTGCTAAACTTTGACTTTCAGTTTTTGATAAGACTAATAGATTATCCTCATTATAATGAAATGTAAACATTTCATAAACTCACAGAAGCTTTGAATTGCAAGGAAATTTGAAGTCTAAATTAACTCTAATTCTAGTCTGATTTCTTCATTTTGCAGATGAGGAAAGAACCCAGAGACCTAAGTGACTTAGTCAAAGTCACATGCTTTAGGGACAAAGAACTATGTGCTAGAGCCCACATCTCCAATCTTTCTTTTCACAGCTTTTTCTACTTATTGTGTCATTTCCCTCAAGATGCACTTGGGCAGCAAAGCACTCCTTCCTAGGAACACATAAGAATATTATTAATCATAAAAAAAAATGTTACACTTACAGTGCCTGGGAATTAGGGATGTTCTAATTCTTTGTATTTTTTGTGTAATTTAGGATTAAGCAGAAAATTTGCTTTTTATCTCTTTCTCCTAGAAAAATTATATCTGTCTGTCTATCATCTATCTAAAATGGACCATTTTCCCTGTGTCTTAATTTTAGATAGCTTAGGGTCATCTTTTGAAATATCAGTTTTCATCATGAGGTAAATGTAGGAAGCTTGACTATTGGATTGAGAGTTTCCTGGATCCCACTTTGAAAGTGGAAATTAATCCCTTTCTCCTAAAAGTGGAGGTAGAGAATACTTCTAATTAGCCTTTGTTAATTATAACCTTAATTAAAAAAAAGAATGAAATCATCTAGTCAGCACATTTTTGCGTCAAGAAACAGAGACATCATCAAGTTACCTGAGGGAAAAAGCAGCTCATTGAAACCTATTCTGTAAAATGTTTTCAGGAATTTAGGAACAATTTCAGGAAGACTTCAGGAAGGGCAGACCCTGAGGCCGCTCACAGGACGACCTCTTTGTTCCCTGTCTCTTGCCTCTCTCTGCCAGGTGCTTAGTTCCCGCCCCCGCCGCCGCCTCCGAGTCCCGTTCCTTAGCACTACGAGGCATGCGCAAAGCGCTCCACGGTCCCCGGACTCGTGATGCCAGGCGACCTTTTGGTTCTCGTGTCCATTTCTACGTGGCAATTCTGTGGCTTTTAGTTCAAATTTCCAGAGAGATGGATTTGATTGGTCTGGTACCTCTTTTTCAGAAAGGCTTTACACGCAGAAGTTGCTGGACAGTTTACAAGGGACCACTATTCCTTTAGGTCCACCTTTCTCAACACCAGTTCTCATTTAAAATGTGGGTGTAGAAGATGTTCGTGATTGAACTGAGGGACAATGAATCTAAAATTTATCCCAGGACTCAATCTTCTTCTGCTTTGACCCTTTCTCTTAAAAGAGACATTCCCTGGTTGAAAGTTTGCTTTTGTTAATAGATACCATACTATTAAATGAAAATGTTATGGTTATGATCCCTTAGTGGCAATCTTTTTTTTCATCCAATAATTTTTATTTTATTTTTTCCTATAAAAGTTAAACAGTTAAAAAAAAACAGAGTTTGTAAACATGTCATTGATACTTGGCTATTTCCTCTGTGATCATACTGACTTCATAAATTATGGGAACTTTTGAAATTTCACTGAGCTATTTAAATGACCATTTCTTTTAATTAGACTGCTTCAGCATGAAAGTCTAAAAATACGCCCTATTTTCTCATTCTAATGAATTAAAGTGAGAAATTAGCTGTCTCAAAAGTCTTTGTTTCAGCACATTTTTTTCCATTCAAAGTGATTTACAGCAACCTAAATCCACTAACTATCTTGTATTTCACATGCCTATTGGTGCGTGTAGGTGATGCTTTATTTCTGCTTAGAAGGTGTAATATGGACTCTCCAGGGAGCTAATCAGCCTGGGCAAAACTATTAAATAGGAGTATATGGAGGCAAACAAAATTTCAGAATCAGTGAGACAAATAAGATTACAAATAAGAACTGAAATCTAATGGAGAGGAAACCAAGTAGGAATGAATTCACAACTTGATGCTAAATTTACTCTCTTCTGTAGCTTAGATGTCAGATTGAATTTTTTTCCACATGCATCTCATGTTAACACAATTAAGTACATATGTATACATTTTTTGAAATATGAAATTAGAACTTCTATAAATATATATAACTTTCCCTAACAGCCGTGTCTTTGTCACTTATATGCTTGTTACATCATTTTGATATTCATTAATTACCTTAATAGTAAAAAATAAAAATAATTAACATTTAAGTAATGTTATATGATTTAAAAGCAGTTTAATGTGCATTATCTCATTTGGTCTTTATAAGGACTCTAGGGAGCCATATTGAGATGAACAAATCAAATTCTTTACAAAGGGAATGGACTTGCTTATGAGTTTACTCAACTACAGTATAGGCCAAGCTAGGCTTGAACTCAGGAATTTCAGTTCCAGAGTCCAGGTCCTTTCAAGGCTCCCAAGCACTGCATATGAGGATGGTGATACACTTACTGCGTTCTTTCACATCATCTGGAATTGTACTCTGTTGCATGTGTTTAGAGCTCCATAGTAAGGCTGTGTAAGATAGTGGTTACGATCATGATTTTCTGTAAGCAAATTGCCTGGATTCTTATCTCTAATTTTGTCTGTTACTAGTTATTTTACCTTGGGCAATTTACTTAACATTTCCATGTCTCAGTGTATTCATCTATAAATTGGGGATAATTATGGTTTCCTCCTCAATGGTTATGGTGACAAAATGAACTAGTTCTCAGCACACAGAAAATATTCAGTTAGTAATTACCATTATTCCATAAATTGTTTATAGATATGTAAATTATTTTTATATATGGAATGTGATATGCATAGCTTTGTGCTCTTATTAACTTAAGGCCAGCAAGGTGAATGATTTTTATAAATATTATTCTACTGTGAGCCCATATTTCATACCTATGTATTTATGATTGGTACATAGGTGATGAATCAAATGTAACCATATTATGTGTGTGTGCATGTGTATATATAAATATATATAAAGCATTCAATATTATTTATCATGTATATAATTTTTAAAAAATCTATGCATATGTGTAAATTAAATGCTATTTAATTTGAATTTTTGTCCTATGGAGAAGTTTCATTATGTAAAAAAGCAGTTGGAAAACTAAGGTTTTGGTAAAATGCCTAAGAGACTTTATGCCTGAATATACCAGTCAGAATAGCTTTAAAAAATAGGTAGAAATCTTAAGATGTTATTTAAGAGGCAGTATCTTAAGGCTATGTTTCTGTACCACTGTAGAGCGACTGGTCCTATTGTTGAAATGAGACTTAAAGGTTGTAACCTTGGATGGCAACAATTAGACTTAGTGTCCCCATTTCATGAGAATTTAATGAAACCTACATGTTTTTGCTGTCATTTCACAAAAATGTAGGAGGCAACACTTTGTGTTTATGTATCACATCTGTGGAGGAAAACTATCAGGAAGGTTTTTTTTTTTTGGTTTTGTTTTTGGGTCTTTTTGGTGACTTGGGAATTGTGACATGAAAAATAATGTTTGTTCTTTTTCATTTAAATCTTCTCCAGGGGGTCTTGCATCATTTTAATATGATGCTAACTGATCTTCTGTGAAGCCTATTTTGTTAATTTGGAAAGCCACAATATTTGATTAGGTTACTTTATCATGAGCTCTGTCTGAATCTGTGTAGAGAATTCTAGTAACTGCTTGAATTTTCTGCCATCTCATTAACCTTTTAAAGAAGAAACTGCAGGAATTAGTTTTACCTTCTTAAATTGCTTGTTTACCATTTATTAAACACGTACCACATACTGAGCAGTTTATATGAAAAATTAGTCTTTGTCTACAAGAATTTGGTTATAATAATAAGAAGTTAAGATATATAGCAGACAAGTAAGAAAACTATACATATGTGCACATATGCCATGCTTAAATTCTGCTAGCTGTATTTCCCCCTTTGAAATATTCACTTGGCATATTTACTGGAATATTAAAAAAATTCAACAGTTAATATTTTTCCTATCCATGCCTTGAAACTCTTTGAGCACAAGATTGTCTATCTATCTATCCATCTATCTACCTAATTATCTATTTTTCATCTGTTTTATTTTTAAAGGGTTAATCATCCCTCTCCTTTCCTCCACAAAAAGCTTTACACCTTCAGTTTTAATAAAAAGAACAAAGGCTGAAAGAGATTTTCACAAAATTTCACTTCTCACCAAGAAACTCAACCTGTGTGTTTGTGCATTTTACTCATAGACAGTGAAGAGAAAGCATAGGACAGGAAAGCCCTGAATCTGTCAGTCTCTTCCTGGGCATCTTTGTTATTAATCTCCTTACATTTAGTGGCACGTTCTCTGAAGGAGGGCATTCCTCTCTTCCCAGTGCAGCTACGACTTTATCCTTCTCTCCATCTTAACCGATGGTCATCATTTCACCTCCTTTCTCTTCCAAGAAGAAAGAGGCACACTTTCTTCTCCAGAGCTTTGACATACTGAACTTAGCCAATGTAATTATCCCATTGTAGGATAATTTCTCACAACCCCTCAAATTATATAAATATCTTACATTTTCTTTTTCATCTTTATTCTACATTGACTCAAATAAGCTTGAATGATCCAGGTTGTAGATATCATGTTTCACTGACTTCTCCTCCAACTAACAGCTTTGGAAAAGTATACCCTATTGACCAATCTGGGGAGCAGTGAAAGTGCTACTGTGGAGTCAGCGTGGGCTGAGATTGCGGCAGTAACAAGCAACCTCCTAATTTTAGAAGCTTATAACAACATACGGATTTATTTCTCACTCATATGTCCATCATGGTTGGTGGAGACTCTATTCCATGTCACTTGGGGATTCAGGTCGATGTAGCCTCCACTAGCAAGAACATAAATGGTCACTCTGGCTGGTGGGGAGAAACATAGTGAATTACACACTGGCTCTAACAATTTCACACAAAACTGATATTATTTGTTTATGCTCATAAGTGACTCATACTACCTGAACTTTCATTTCATTGAACAAAGCAAATCACATCTCCACATCTAAATTTAATGGGGTGGAGAAGTACTGTAGCACCTTTGTCTGGAAGGGAGGGAACCAGAAATATTTGGTGAACAGCACTAATGATTACCACAGCTACTTTGTCTTGTTGTTTTTCTTGTCAGGCAAAGTAGAAATTGATTTTGATTTTGCACTGGAAAGGGGAAAACAGATGAAGAGTTATCAGGTCTCCTTTTTCTTCCAATGTATAGTAAAATTTCCATGTCATAAAGATGGTAAGCTAGCCTTGGTGGTGGAATGATGCCTCCCTTATCGGGAGGAAAGGTCAGGGGAAGCTCACTGTGTGCTCCTGGCTGCTGAGTCTGTGGAAGAGAACAGAGCCCCAGCCACCACCACACTCTCCCCAAACTTGTCTCAGCCCAGTGATCTGCTTACCAGCATCACTATCTGAAGAAGCCCTATCAATCTCTTTCTGGCTTCCAGTCAAAAGACTTGGAGAACTAATCTCATTGTGACTCAAATCTCTGTTTCCCTAAATCACTGTCAGAATTCCAAGCATTCCAAGTAATCTATCATCATAGAAACATTTGTCCCCACTCTGCTCTGTAATTTCACTCCATTTTCCGTTCTGCTTTGTTTTCTGCAACTTACAGTGTGCACAAGCTAACTCCCTGCCAGGCAGTCCCACTACTCCTTCCTAGCAAATTCACTTTTCCTCTTTCTGAGGTATCTACTTCAGACCCTCTTTTTTCCTCTCAAACATCTCTCGTATTTCAGAGGAATAGTAGATGAAATCAGGTAAGAAACTACCTCATCTTCCACCTCCTAATCCACTCACACCTGCCTGCCTCGGTACCTGCATACCCCACCTTCACTCTTTTTCAAATGGATTGTGTCCCCATAGCAATCTAATGCCAGCTTCCCAGTTGCCCTGGATCTCAATTCCTTTTTCCTTCTTAAGAACATTCTTTTTTTAATAACCCATTTTCTCTCCTGTATTGTCATTTTCTCTCTCTGCTAGATCATTCAGTAAACAAGCATGCGTTCAGAGCTTCCACTAAAAGCTTCCCTTGACTCATTGCTACCTCTCAGCTATTGCTCCATTTCCTTACTCCCGTCACGGAAAAACTCCTTGAAAGAAGTTTTTATAACTGCACAATCTCACCGCCATTGTCTACTAAACTTATGTCAAGGATGCTTTTATTTTATCATGCCATAATTTTTTACATAATTTTTTACCAAGATCAAATGGTAACAATTGCTAACACAGGCAGACTGTGTTCTAAACACTTTGTACATATTAACTCATTTACTCTTTGGTTAACCCTATGAAGATGGTGCTATTAGTATTCCTCTTTGAGACATGAAAAAAAAAAAAAAACCTCTCTTGTCCATATAATATTAGGTAACTTGCTTAAGGTCAGTTACTAAGAGGAGCTTAGATTTGAATCCAACTATTCTGACTTTGAAGTCCATGCTCTTAACCACTACACTGTATTACTTTTTTAGTGGACAGTTGTCTCTCTTCTTTTAATTAGACCTTTCAACAGAATTTGACATAGCTGATCAATCCCTCCTTTGGGAAACATTTTATTTTTTGGTCTTTTATTCCTTCATTTTGTGCACTTTCCCTTTTGCTTCATGCACTGCTCCTCATCAGTCTTCTTGCTGTCTACCCCATTCTGGATCCAGATTTTAGGCTGTTCTTTTCCTTCTTCTTTCTCTGTGGGCAACCTTTCCATGATAATCTTGTTCACTCCATGGCTTTACATACCATCTGTAGGATTAGGTTTCTTAAGTCTGTATCTGTAGCCTAGATCTAGCTAGTCATTACTTAGGCTTTATTTCACAAATGTCGCTGCCTGATTTACATCTCTACTTGGGTGTCTTATAAGGATCTCATCCTTAACATGGCCCAAACAGAAGTACAGACAGATTTCCTAAACTCACCGATCTTCTGCCAACTTCCTCTTTCCCCAGGCCTTCTGTGTCTGTCAGAACCACCAACTTCTAATTGCTCAGTCTAAGCCTAAGAGTAGTCTTTGATTCTGCTTTCCCTTATAGACCACATTCAATCCGTTGGTAAATCAAACCAAGTCTATCCTGAAATATCCTTGACCTGGTACTTTTCCCCATCTCTGCTGCTGTTATCTAGTCTAAGTCCCCTCCCTTATAACCCAGACTCCTGTGACCTCTTCATAACTGGGCTCCACTCTTACCTTCTTCAATACAATCTCTAAAGAGCAGCCTGAGTAAACTTCTAAAGCATAGATGAGATGACACCATTTCCACACAAAGACTTCCCCTTGCAAAGAGAATAAAATCCTGTCTCCGTATTGTAGTGTACCAGCCCCTACATAATCAGCTTACATTTCGGACACATTTCCCTCAACCTCTCAATTGTCCAGCCACCCGGGCCATTGCTGTCCAGGGAAAACACCACACTTTCTCCTGTTTCAGTCCCTTATCATTTGCTGCTTCTTCTGTTTGGAATGTTCTTCCTTTATTAGATCTTAATTGGATGCTTCCTTCTCATCTTTCAGCTCACCATTCATGTTACCTCCTCAGAGAGACCTTCCTTGAGACTCTGGAAAAGTATACATTTCATCCCTGCTCGATTACTCTCAATCATGTTACTCTACTGTACTTTCTTCAAGGAGTCGAAAAACCTAACATTGTCTTAATCATTAACTTGGATGTTTATTATTTGTTTTATTATATAAGCTCTTTGAGGGCAGGGATAGACTGTGTTCTTTTTATTCATTGCTGCATTTCCGCTACTCAGAACCATGCCTGATGTGTGATATTCACTTAAAATGTGACTAAGTGAAGTAGAATGTAGAAGGCAGAATATTAGCTTGTATACTATAATATAAAGCATTCAGTAAAATAAAGCAAACTGACTCATCCTTAGCTAAGAAAATATTTTTCAGAGCACAAGAGGGTAGGAACAGAAATCTGGCTCCTGATTTTTTAGCTTTCATAGAGATAGATTTAAATTTGAATCAAACACAGAGCATGCCCATTTATGTCTACAGTGGCAGAAACATCTTTATGACTTTGGGCATGGTATCTTCCTCTTGAAAGTTCTTTGGAGGATTACATGTGAAAGCTGTATGTTACACCTGAGTTTCTTGGTCTCACATGGAGGGATAAGAGGTGGACAATATGTGTGATTTGCTTGGAAAAATCTAAGCAAGCTATCTAGCCTGAATTACTGTACACTGGTTCCTCTCCTCTCCAAGGGGAAAGATTAATATAAATGCATGATGTGTTGATCTCATTTGCAATGGGTCTCAATATGTTTATGCCATTAAACAACTTCAGATCTCCTACTTTTCTCTTTAAATTTCTTTTATATCAGTCAAAATTTTAAAATTTCTGAGAGCATAAAGTTTCAACAAATGTTTGATTTTAAGGTTTTAATTTTAGCAGATAAAACTTGTTTTATCATTTCACAGTAGGGTTACTATTATGACAAAGAAATGCTAAAAAAAGAAAACAACGAGGATTAAACCCCTGTCATAATGTGATAAATGAGGTTCAAAATTTTCATAAATCCCCAAAAGCTCGGTAACCTTCCTTAAAGGTTGACAAAATGGGTATGAGAGCCTGGCAGATTATTGGACTGGGTTTCCAGGCAACTGGTTGCCAGATATAAATTCATCCAAGTTCATGATACAGTTTGGTGACAGTTGTCCTTTCAGGCAATATTGAAAGGAATGATCCTGGGTTCTGGGACTGGCTGGAACTTCCAGAAACGTGATGGCAATTTTAATAATCAGTCAGTTAGTTCATTTCCAGGGAAACTGGGCAGAAAAGTACTGAGGATGTAGATGTCCACCCTCTTCCTCTAACTTCCTGAGACAGGCTTCCCTGCCTGGCCCTCACATTCCCTGCCCCAAGAAGAACATAAACTTTATTAGTACCCATATGCTTGGAGAATGAGGCTGGCCTCAGCCCCATTGCATGGCACCTTGTCCAGGGGTTTACTTTACTTTGATTAACACATTGAACAAAAAGTCATATGCAAATAAATATGTTTTTGATGGCATCCCATGTTGCCTCTATATCAGACTGTTTTAACAGCTCATTCTAATCTAGTCACTAATTGTTCCTGCTTCACCAAGCATTTACTGACAGAAATGTTCCTACCACATTTAGAAAAGAAATGAAATCTGCATTACGGAGTTAGCATCATTGTATTTCTAGTTTCATGCCTGGTGGATCACTTCCAGAGCTATATTTAATGTAATTCTAATTTAAAAGGATGGGGGAGTGTCCAAAGCTTTCTCAATGTTATCTTTTGTTTTTGTTTGTACAGCTCACCATGTTAAAACGGGAACTTGCGAGGTGGTGGCACTCCACAGATGCTGTAATAAGAACAAGATAGAAGAACGGTCACAAACAGTCAAGTGTTCCTGCTTCCCCGGGCAGGTGGCAGGCACCACGCGAGCTGCTCCATCTTGTGTGGATGGTGCGACTTCCATTGCTCATTGTGATAGCACAGCTGGGGACTGCTTAGCACTGGAACCTCACTATAATGCTATCAACTGGGGTCAATTCTGGGAGACCACCCTGTAAATCACACGGTTGAAATGAGGTTATTTGGAGGGCATTTTGAAATTAAAAATCTTACGCAGTTTTGTTACAAAAGGAATTATAATGAGGTTCCATTAAGTCAATGTGCTTATTTTGATGCCATGAAGTATTGATTTCCTGGTGGATGATGGGGGGAGAGGTACGTATAAATTAATTGGGAAAGGAAAGACGGAAGTGTACGATTTAATAGTATAGGTTCCTAAACCAATGGATGTTATTAAATCAAAAAAATCAATACCGTATATATAAGTGAATGTTTAGTTGTGGATGGAATTCACATAAAATATCTATTTTCATGAAGATGAATCAAAATATTAATTTCTTTCTTTGAGGGTTCACCTAATTATAATAGAATATAGATCTTTACATGGATTTATTTAATTGCTGCTACCATAAATACTAATTTAAGTGCTCATATTATGATGTTTTCCTTGTGATGAGGTTATGGCTCATGGTAAAAAAATACTGTGTTAACTCTAATAAACACCCTTCTGATTTTCAGCCTACCAATCGAAAATATCACATTGATTATAAAATATTGACTCTCAGCGCGTCACAGGCCCATTTTTTATATGCTTATATAAATTGGTGCATACACATGTTCACATAGTTTCTTTTCAATGTATTAGTTTTCATAAAGCCTATATTTTCACATGAAAAATCCTTCAACATTGCACTTATAGTTAACAATACTGAATTGTATACTTAAAATTTTGTCAGGAAGATGGATCTAATTTTAAGTGTTCTCACCACAATAAAATAAAATTTAAAAAAAAAGGAAAAATTCTTTTAGTTAGAAAATCTTGAAAGGTTTGGTCTTTTTGAACAAAAAAAAAGAAGCATGCCTCAAATTCCAGTCTTCCCAGTGGTAGGAGAAATCAATGGCTTTTGTTCTTCTTTAAATGTGCTCCTGAAGAACTAATAGTCCGAAATATAAAACATTGAGTTGATTATTCTCTCTTGTAGCTTCCATAGTGGAACAGAAATGGTGGTGCCATATGCAGCCTTGTCTAGAGGGGGAGGAATGTAAAGTTCTTCCAGATCGGAAAGGATGGAGCTGTTCATCTGGGAATAAAGTGAAAACAACTAGGGTAAGTGACAGCCAGCTTGGCAAAGCAAAATGTCTCTGAATTAATAGAGAATGGGAGCATGTGTATATCTCTTTAAGTGGTGGTTGTAGAATGAGAGAGTATAGCTTTGCATAGTGTTTGTTTCCCATTTCCCATTTTTCCCTTAATTTATTTTTTCATAGAACATTTTTATTTCACTCAGAATAACATTTTCTAAAGATTATCATCCACATGTTATCTGATAAATAAAGAAACACTGTTCCTTCGTGTGATACTGAGAGTAATGTGAACTCCCCCTACCTCAATGATGCATGTTAAATTCTAGGAAGGTGACCTCAACCCCTTATTCTTCTGATGTATGATAATCTGAATAAATTCTGGGAAAAATTTATTTTATATATTACTCATAATAAAATTTTTCCAACTAAGGTTTTCTTTGTTTTATGAAAGTAATTATTTTGATCTCCCTGATTTCTGGATCATTAAGTAGTTAATAGTTCACAATCGTTGTAATGGGTTACTGAGAGGAATTTCAGAATCTCAGGATCAATACAAAAATAAATACTCTTAAGACAATGATGTATTTCATTTTTGAAATGACTGACCTCTGGGGGATGAAGAGAGAAGTGAAAAATAGCTTTATTCTTTGATTTCCTAATTAGCTACATGGATATTCTAGACTGGCAGAATTTGAATTCTTTGTTGAATTAGTGAATGAGGGTTTTATCTGGTTTGTTTTTTTTCTTTGAGGGAAAGCAGACTATTGATTAGAGTTGGATAACTGAGGAATAGAACAGAATGATGACATAAGGA
The DNA here is from genome assembly GCA_004363605.1 of Indri indri. Lineage (NCBI taxonomy): Eukaryota > Metazoa > Chordata > Mammalia > Primates > Indriidae > Indri > Indri indri. Next base: position 22,381 of record RJWJ010011512.1, on the reverse strand, counting down.
GATATTCTATAAAAAGTAAAATAAAACTAGAGATTGGTTAATTTATGATATTATTTAACATAGTAGCTTTTGTAACCTTGTCTGGACACATTCAAAAAAGAATTATTTTATAATAGCATCTAGATACATAATGCAGTTTGCCAAGTAATGTTGCTAATGCATTGACTAATCATACATACACTAATCATACATACACTTCGAAAGTGACTAACTTTGGAAGAGCATAAATAAAAACATACTTTGTCAAATTATTCTTGACTATAACTTGTTAGCTAAATGTTGGCATACTTTTCCAAAATACATTGAGTGCATGATCAGTTATTTTTAATAATTATTTCGTTCACTGAGTTAGCACATGGTACAGTCCATATTAACTCTAACAATATAAAATTTCCTGAAAAGCTATTTATACCATGACAATATTTTTTCTCTAGTGCTATTAATTTTTGGTTCAAAATAGGACTCATGGAAATTCAGTAAAGGTTTGAGATTCTGAAACAAATAAAAAAATTATGAGCTCCCTATAGCTAAATTCTGTTTTTACTACTTCAGTGAACAAAGGAAAGCTAACATTTATTGTACACTTAAAACATATGCCATAGGCCAGGCGCGGTGGCTCACGCCTGTAATCCTAGCATTCTGGGAGGCCGAGGCGGGCGGATTGTTTGAGCTCAGGAGTTCGAAACCAGCCTGAGCAAGAGCAAGACCCCATCTCTACTAAAAATAGAAAGCAATGAATCGGACAACTAAAAATATATAGAGAAAATTAGCCAGGCATGGTGGCGCATGCCTGTAGTCCCAGCTACGCGGGAGGCTGAGGCAGGAGGATAGCTTGAGCCCAAGAGTTTGAGGTTGCTGTGAGCTAGGCTGATGCCACGGCACTCACTCTAGCCCGGGCAACAAAAGCGAGACTCTGTCTCAAAAAAACAAAAAAACAAAAAAAAAAAAAACCATATGCCATATATTGAACAGAGTGCTTTACATGAATTAGCTCATTTAATCCTCTAAATAGCCCAGTGAAGAAGACAATATTATTATCTCCTTTTCACAGATGAGTAAACCACAACCAAGTTAAGTGACTTCCCAAAGACATATAGCTAATTAATTGGGAAGCCAGGGTTCAAAATACACAGTCCCATTCCAAAATCTAATCTCTTAGCCTGTATTTTGTACTAGATATTAATAATTAACTTATTCTTGAGTAATAGTGATAAAAGTTTCCTATAGTTACTTTCATATAAGGTCAACCTTTAAAAATATCTTTAACTTTCTGGATCATTGAAATGAAAAGGTCAAAACCATGCGATCTAAATTCTCATGGAAAATATTTTTTTAGAAGTTCTGTTTCACTCCCTCTTGGCCTGTTGGCTATAAGCTCAATGATTCAAACTGAAAATTGAGTCTCCGCTTCACAAATTCTTCCTGATGTAATAAAACAAAATGGATGAGGGACTGAAGACTCATGAGCAGGGAAAACCACATCTACACCCTATAGTTTGTTTCAGTTGTAAGACATTATTCCACCTATAGTGGATAGTACTTTCTATTTTTATCTCTCTTGACTTGAAGAATAGCATGTAAAGGAGGACCTCTTTTAAGACTTTATAGAGAGGATTCATGCAACAGTAGGTGTTTGGATTAAATTACTTTTAAGATCTCTTCCAATTCCAAGAGTCTGTGATTCCCACTTACAAAAATCATCACGTATAAGAGAAGAGGAGAGGGCGTAAAAGAAAGAGCTTCCTGAGTACAATCAAAATAAATTATTATCCTTTTTTTTCCTTCATAAGAAAAATATTGCTTATGAAAATGGAGCTACTTAGACATTTTCAACTAAAGGAGCATCATGGCATTCCAAATGGCTAGGCAAAAATGTGTAATTACATTTGGATCACAAAATAATTTGGGCAAATTTCCCTGATGCTAAAAAAGAAGCAAAGTTTTCAAGGTCATCAGGTTATTATTGCTCTGCCATTTCCACTGTAATGGTGCAAAAAGCGTAGGAGATAAGAAAAATTCTTGCAATAGCTCTGGGCGCAATATTAGTTTGTCCACAGTTGAGGTGTTAGACAGAGGTGGTTTTCACTATGCATACATAGGAGCAATATTATTAAGAAGAACTTGAATCATTATTTTAATCATTGGTTTTATTATCCACATGCCCATCTTGAATAAGGTGATTGTGGCCACCATGAGCCAAGAAGCCACTGGAGCCCTGATTTGGTGGTCCCAGTCACAAATGGAACATCAAGAAATAACCCAGGAATAGGTTATGAAGTAACTCAAGAGCTGCTCTCAGCCAAAAGCTGTTTGTGTTTCTTATGCAAGATATTTTGGTCTTATGAGATTACCACTGGAAGCAAAATGGCTTGAGAAATGATTAAAATTTGTAGTAATGTATACCCTCACTTATAATTGCCCAAATCCAATCTGGAGTGCTCAGATAAGCCTAATGTTAGAAAAAAAGCAGTCAGCCCAAAATAGCAATGAGGCTTGCATGGCCTCAGCAGAGATGAATGATACCTTCCAGAACTGACTACAAATGAGGGGCTGGGTAAACTCCTTATTTAAGACTAATTTGAAACCTACATTGTACTTACTACAAATGTGAATTATATTCTCTTTCTGTCTTTGTATTAGATTCAGGAAGCTTTTTTGTTCTGACCCATTTTCTATTGGTCCTAATCGGGGGAAAAGGCAAGGAATAGAGAGCCATTTTTGGAACATCAATATTTTGTTGCATGCATGTTCTTCAAAACCCCAAGTATTTAATCTGGAGAGAATAGAAGATGCAACATTTGTTTCTCAAACCCTATTTCTCATTCTGATGGTAGAAAACTTACGACTACCTATGACATCCATAATCATCTCTTGTATTACTTTTAAGATCTCCTAAGTTAAAAAGGAAGAAAGGAAAAGTCATATAAGCCTTTTAATTTCAAACTCACTTTTAAAGATAAATAATAAAGAACTTTTCATAGAGTCATTAATAAAAGAATAGTCTTTCCAGTGTGAGAGAGCACATAATTATATTCTAATTATGCAATACAAAAGTAGCAGGGGGGAAAGGTGCTGTAGAGCTTGTAAGATATGGAGAAAAAAATCTTTAACATTGTTGGAATCATCAGAAAAAACAGACTGTGATTAATTTCTTTTAGTATTTTGATATTCTTTCCCTCTGGAAGATCTAAAGGAAGTAATATTCTGCTTTTAGGATTTAGGATTTGCCCACTGTTATGGACACCAAGCCCCAATCTACAGTGGTCACGTAATTTTTATGTTTGATTTTTACCTAAGGAAAAAAGAACTTAACTTCGTATTACATAAGGCTTTATATTATCATTAGAAAGATTATCTTTACATATCCCAAATCCCAGGTCTATTGACTTTTCATATGCTATAAGAAGAACTTTTCTGGGTAATTTTTAACTAATTGAAAATTGAAATTCTTTTGTCTTTATTCATTTATTTAAAGTGCCTTAAGCAGATAAAAATCTCTGTCCCTTCAAATATAAATTAATTTTAAGGGCATACTATGATTTTATTTCATTGTATTTTGCAATGAAAAACAACAGATATTAAGAATTTCCTATGTATAACCTTCTAGAATAGTGCTCATACTATAATCAAAACAACAAAACCAAATATAGAAGCATTTACTTAGCTATTACTGTGTGGTGGGCACTCTGCTGAGTGCATTGCAAGTATTATCTTATTTAATTTACCCAACCACAGTAGACACTAAGGAGAATACAGAGATGTATGCCATGATCCCAGCCCACAAGGAATATGCCATTGATGGGGGAATGAACAGTGTACAGTTGCATTATCCTTTTCTTTATCCATAAGCAACTCATTGACAATAACTATTGGAATCCGTGGTAAATATAAACCAAGAGTAACATCATTATAATAATGACATTTCACAAGCCTTTGGTTTAGCTTCCTCATCTGCAAAAAAATGAGGATATTGAGCTGGATTCAATTTCAAGTTACTTGAATCAACATTTATTCTTTGGTTTCATGTGCCAAGGACATTTCTAACTTCCTTTCCAGCTAAAATTTAAATGACACTAATAACTGGCTAATATCAGAAGATAGATAAGTATTGGGTTTTTAATTCTTTCCCTGTAAGAGAGAAAAGAAATAGCATCTTATGAGGCTTTGCTGATGAAATCCTCAAGTTGTCCTCTTCCAGATACTACTGAATTTTATACCAAGGCTCAGTGAATTTGTTCGGTTGGTAGATCTGAACAGTATCCAGGGCTGTTATTTCAGACCCAAAGGAAAGGAAGAACTCTGCAAGAGGAGGAAGTTCATTTTCTTACCTTAAGATGGTACGATTTGTGTGAATCCTTCAGTCATAATGCTCTCTCTTGTCTTGCAAATTTAAGTGCAGGTTTAGGATAGTTCTTTCTTGGTCAGCCCTTTCTTAACAGGCATGCCTCCATTCATTTATCTTCATCTCTCCTCCAGGCAAGCCCTAAATTGTACTCTGGTCTGCAGCACAAAGCATAATGACCTTTAGGGCAGCGGCTTCTAAATTACGTTTATGGTACCCACGATAAAAATATATCTTACATTGTGATCCAGCACACACACAACACACACACTCATACATGCCACACTAAAATTAAGGTTGCATTCTGATATTTTGATTTTATTTTGTCCTTTCTTCCTTCCTTCCCTTCCTCCCTCCCTTCGTTCCTCTATTCCTTCCTTCCTTCCTTCCAATCTCAACACCAGAAATTGATTTTATCACCTGCTCATATGTTGCTACCTGAAGTTTGAAAAACACAACTTTAGGAAGTGATATTTGATTGTTTCCTATGTCTTCTCCATGGAACTAATGGCCACTGCTAACTTGTAGAGATACAAACTACTGAATAAACTAAGTTTTCAAATCAATTTACCTTCCACATTTAAATTTTTAATATTTGTATGCAATATTTTTGGCATAAAATTTTTATAAGACTTCTTTGTAAAATATAGATTTTATGGGAAAGAACACGTATGCTGTGTATATTCATTCATTTAAAAAGTCTTTATTGTCTACTCTTGTTAGATTCTGTTCTAAATTCTGGGCACAGCAAGGAAAAAGCAAAGCAAAACAAAACAATAATAATGGATGAGAATTTCTGCCCTCATAGGGCCTATATTCTAATAGGGTGTATTAGTTTTACATTGCTACCATAGCAAATTACCATAATTTAGTGACTTAATACAACACTCATTAATTATCCGCAGGTCAGATGAATGGTCTGGGCACAGTGTGGGCACAGTGTGGCTCAGCTGGGTCTCTGCTCTGGGTTTCACAAGGCTGAAATCAAGGGGTATGTTTCACCTTTTCACAACAGGTCTGTGTTTCATTCTGGAGGCTCAGGGGAAGAATCTGCTTCCATGCTCATTCAGGTTATTGTCAGAATCCAGTTCCTTGTAAACATTGGACTGAGGTTTCTGTTTCCTTAGCAGCTGTAATCTGGAGCCTCTCTCGTCTCCTTCAGGATGCCTGCGTTTTTGGTCACATTTCCGCCTTTAACTCAAACCAGCAATGGCATATTGAGTCCTTCTCACACTTTGAAGCTCTCTGACCTCCCCTATCCCCCATCTCTCCTCTGTCTTCCTTTTCCTCTGCATCTCTCTGAAGGAGTCTTCTGCCTTTCTCTCATGCTTTTAATTTTAAGGCCTCAGACGATCATATTGAGTCCACCTAGATAATCCAGGGTAATCTCCCCCCATTAAGGTCAGCTGACTAGTAACCTGACCTATATCAGCAAAGTCCCTTTACAGCAGTACTTAGATTAGTATTTGTTTGAATAATCTATGAATGTAAATCTTGGAAGTACATCTTCAGGATTCTGCCTACCACATAGGAGGAGAAAAAAAAATAAAATAAGTAAGCAAAACATATAAAATGTTAGATGGTGATAAGTGCCATGTTAAAAAATAAAGCAAGGAAGGGAAATGGAGAGTGCTGGGCAAGGGAGTTTGCATAATTGATTGAAGTCCTGGAGGTGAGGGGATGAGCCACATGGCTATCTGGGAGACAAGCTTTACAGGCAGAACAGGTACAGTGTACGTGAGATGGGTGCTGCCCTGGGCAAATCATATACAGGGGGTAGCAATGATGCTTGTGGATGGAGTGGTGTGAACTAGGGCAAGTGGTGGAATTAGGGTTAGAGAGGCAACATGAGGCATGTCACAGTTGACTTAAATTTTTGTCCTAAACAAAAAGAATGAGGGAACTGCCATTAGGTGGGATGGAGAACGCTATGGGAAGAGTATGTTTTATGTTTTACATTAATATCCACTTATTCTAGGTTATGTAACTTAATGAAAAACTAAATACAGTATAACACCTTGAATTTGATATTTCTTAAGAAGAGTAGTTGGACATTTTTTACTACAGTAATGAGAGTTGCAGACATTGAATGAGCAAAATTCATATTAGACCAGATTTAAAATCTCAAATTATATGGAGATTAGAAACAAAACACTTAAGGAACCACGTGATCACTATAATAATATTAAGTTTTTAGTGAAGAGGTGTGGATGGAAATGGATTAATATATTGAAGATATTTTTTCCTCAATTAGATATTGAGTTCAAGGTGTGCAGGACACCAAGCTAGGTGTCCAGGAAGTAGCATTATTAAAAGTAACAAACTGGGAGGTATCAGTCTACCAGACTTCAAGCTGTACTACCAGGCTATAGTAACTAAAACAGCATGGTACTGGCACAAGAACAGAGACGTTGAGCTCTGGAACAGGACTGAGAGTCCAGAGATGAAACCATCTGCATATGGTAATCTAATCTTTGACAAAGCAGACAAAAATATGCACTGGGGAAAAGAATCTCTCTTCAATAAGTGGTGCTGGGAAAACTGGATAGCTACATGCAGAAAAATGAAACTGGATCCCCACCTCTCACCTCTCACAAAAATCAATTCAAGATGGATAACAGACTTAAACCTAAGGCATGAAACCTTAAGAATTCTAAAAGAAGATGTTGGGAAGACCCTTTTAGACACTGGCCTAGGCAAGGAATTCTTGAAGAAGAACCCCAAAGCAATCACCGCAGCAACAAAAATAAATAAATGGGATCTGATCAAATTAAAAAGCTTCTGAACTTACAAGGAAACTATCATTAGAGTGAATAGACAGACCACAGAATGGGAGAAAATATTTGTTCTCTACACATTTGATAAAGGGCTGATAACTAGAATCTATCTAGAACTCAAAAAAATTAACAAGAAAAAATCAAACAATCCCATCAACAAATGGGCAAAGGAAATGAACAGAAACTTTACAAAAGAAGACAGAATAATGGCCAGCAAACATATAAAAAAATGCTCAACATCTCTAATCATTAGAGAAATGCAAATCAAAACCACAAATGAAATATCATCTAACCCCAGTGAGATTGGCCTCTGTCAAAAAATCCCAAAACAACAAATGCTGGCGAGGATGTGGAGAGACAGGAACACTCTTACACTGCTGGTGGGACTACAAATTAGCGCAACCTCTGTGGAAAAGAATTTGGAGATACCTCAAAGAGCTAAAAATAGAAATGCCATTCGATCCAGCAATAGCACTATTAGGCATCTACCCAAAAGAGAACAAAACATTCTATGATAAAGACATCTGCACCTGAATGTTTATGGCAGCACAATTCACTATTGCAAGGATGTGGAAACAACCCCAGTGCCCATCAATCCATGAGTGGATTATTAAAATTTGGTATATGTATACAATGGAATATTACTCAATCATAAGAAACGACAGTGATCTAGAACCTCTTATACTTTCCTGGATTAAATTTAAGCCCATTATCCAGAGTGAGGCACCACAAGATCAGAAGAATGGGCTCTACTTGTACTCGCCGTGAAATTGATACTAACTGATGAACACTAGGGGGCTCACATGGCAGTAATACTCTCCAGGAATTAGAGGGATGGGGGCGGGGGGGCCGTAAACCCGCAGCTAAAGGACATGAGGAGCATTGTAGGGGGGAAGGGCATGCCTCTAACCCTTGCTTGGGTGAGGCAAAGACATAAAATGTAACCTTAATGTTTGTACCCTCGTAATACCCTGAAAAAAAAAAAGATAACGTTTTAAACCTGGTATTTTAAATTTAAGAGTGGCTCATTTAATTAACAAAAATTTAATAGGGCCAAGAATGTCTGCCTTGGTATTTGTTTAGAGAGTTAGAGGAAATTAATACCAAAAAAATATATTATCAGGCAATATTTTCAAAACTTGGCCCATATTTTATAATTAAAATGAGAAATGGGCAGTATATGAGTGCTTTGAAGTTTTTGTAAGATTTACATGCTTCTACGGTATTTGAATTAGGTGTTTATTTGTAGATGTGACTCTGAATATTGTGTATATAATTTTATAGTTAATTGTGAATGTTCACAATTGTAGTGGAACCTAGTCTGGGAACCGTAGAATTTCATTATCAACTGTAAGGTATATCTTTAAGCTGCTACTCATATCCTATGATTTAAGTGGTAAGGGCAGTATCTCTGTCTCTTACCTGATGGCTGATGGCTTAAATTCTCTCAGGGTTTTATTTTTAACATTTAAGACCTTGATATATGTTTAAAGGTAAGCATTCTTAAGAGAGGCAACATTTTTACCTGCTTTTGGTTATTTGAAGTGCCTTAATAAAAGAATAGCACCTCCTAGGACTTGGAGAAAAGAAGATTATGACCAAGGAAACATACTTAGTGGTGCTTCTATGTTTTTTTTTTTTTTTCCTATGGTGAGTAACAAACCTCCTATTAAAAAATATAGGAAATCTGTACACGTTCCCTCGTGGTTCTGTCCCCCTTCTACCCCTCACACGTTTTCCGTGGAATTTAAATCTCTTGATCAATGATTTAAGATCCAATTTTATTTTCTTAGCCTGGAGAGTGGAGTGAAGACGCAGTTGAGAAATAAAAGGTAATTTTCCCACAAGCTCAGAATTCCAGATGCTCTGTGACTGGTGCTGAGATTGTGTAGGAAAACACAGCTGTGGCCTAATTCCCAGTTCTCTCTGGGAAGAGAGTAAATCCTAGCTCCCTGTTGGGCAATTCATGACTGGTCATTCCCCCTCTGAATTATATGTTTGCGAGGTGTGCCCAATACAAAGGGCACAATTGAGCTTTATAATGATCAGACTTCATCTGGGGGTACCCAATAAAGTCCTGGACACCAACTTTTACTGGGCTAGAAAATAAGAGGTTTATGTAATGGATTTTATGGATATTTACTTCAGAGAATAGAAGCACTGTGAGTGACATGTTTTGAATTATTGAGAGATACAGCATAAGAAAGAAAAAAATTAGACATGCTCTGTGCTACAAAAAATACAGCTAGGGCCAAAGAATAACTTTCTCAGTTTCAACTCTAGACGATGTTGAATGGACTGTCTTGAGAAATTGTTAAATTTCTCATCTCTGGATGGCATCAATATGTGACTTAAAGGTTGAGCTGAAATCCACAAAGTTTACTAGGCCAACTTATCAAAACAAACAGCAAACAGCTTATGCAAAGGCATGGAGCTGTATAAAAATCATGTCTTACTCACAGAATTGAAACCGGTTCATGGTAAGTTCGTGTATGTGACGGGAAGTAGGTTATGGGGAATCCCTTGGAGGGGAATTGTGGCAGGCTGAGTTTATAGTATTATGGGCTTTTCAATGCCATGCTGAATGATGTGGATTTTATTCTCCAAGTGATGGCGGATCATCGAGGAACCTTAGGTAAGTAGAGAGAAGGGTTTGATTTACACTTTGGGAAGTCCATCTGGCTGCAATGGCTCAATAGAATTGAGGAGGGTATGAGAAATGGGCCTGAAATAAGGTTGGGAAGTGATGATAGCACAGGTGTGGAGAGCTAGGAAATAGAATTGATAGGACTTTGTTATTAATTGGATATGACAAGTGAATGAAGGAAAAAAATTCCAGACTCAAAAAATATATTTCTGGCTTTACTTATTTGGTGATAGTAATTGATAGGGAGATTAAGAGGTGGAGCTATCTAGTGAATAATTTGATACATAGGCCTAGAAATCAAGATTGAAATCTGGAAATCATTATTCCCTGGACGGTATTAAAATAATTAATTAGGAAAGCTCTTCCAAAAGGATTGTATAGAAAAAGAAGAGCATCAAAGACACTTTAGCATCTAATGTAGAAGAGGGTGCCTGCTAAGGAGCATGAAATGAGGACACAGACATAGGATGAAAGCCAAGAAGGACCAGAGTCTGGGAGAATGCAGGAGAGATTTCTAGGGAGCCAGGGCTGTCAATTGATACAACAAGGATGTGGAACCTACAGGTGGATCATATTCCTTTAAGTCTCTTTCTGAATGTAGGATTTGCAGGAAGTACCGGAAGCTCATTGTCCATTAGAGAAACATGATTTGCTTTATTGTAATCTTAAAACTTGCCTTCTATTGGGTTGGTGTCATTGGTAACATATGGTAAACATGCAGAATATACATCCACTGAAAACAGAATGCATCACTAGAAATACTTTAAATAATCAAGAATAAATATGAGGCTCTTTAGCAGAACTAACAAGCTCCGTTTAAGGGAAGTTTGTCTGTTTGTTCATTCATTCATTCACTCTGTGAAGATAAATTGAGTGTCTGCTAGGTGGCTTTGTGCCAGACATTGTGCTGGACTTCGGGGATTCAAATTTAAAAGAAGATCATGACTCTTTTCTGTCCAAGAGTTCACAGTCAATTTGGATAGAAAGTCAGTAAATCATTGCCATGTACAGAAGTGGTGGGACAGAGGTTTGTACAAGTGCCACGGGAGCACATTGGCAGTTTAATATTGCGTGGCCCGTAACTCTTCTAAAACTCAAGGATAACAGATTGTGATGCCATTCAAGGGCAATTTATTTATAATTTGTCTTCTTAGTATACAGTGACTAAACACAATCAAAATAGTGTGCTCTATAATGTCAAGATTAAACTGAATTATTTTCCACCTTTACAACTGGTATTATACTGCCATAAGAGAACAAAAAAATTCAATAAAAATTTTTCTCAACCAGACTATCTTCCTATTGATGACCTATTCATACAGGCAAATCCAACACTGAATAAATCCTTTTTGAATTGGAGTTTTAAACCATTTAAATATATATATATATATGAGAGAGAAGTGGGGCAATAGAAGGGAGTTGAGAGAGGGAAGAAAGATTTTGTGTACAAAAAATTGGAGCCACAATAATAACTCTAATTAAATTAAAATAATTTAAGATTCTCACCAGCAAGTAAGAATATTGGAAACTTTTAACATTGTACATATTTGTTAATGTTTTAAGCTTATAAAACACTTTAAAAATCTTAATATATATTAGTTACAGCAAAATCAGCCATTCAGTTGAAATGTGATCAAAAATATAAAACTCAAATTGCCAAATTAAAACAAACAAAAATATTTATAGTTTATACTAAGCCAGAGAATTTTATTTATTATAATGTTTAATATTCAACTTATTAAAATGAGTTATTTCACTGTTGAAAATATATTTTGTGCCTGTGGTTCAGTATTATGGCATTTTGCTCCTATTAAGTAGCAATGTTGGCTTCCCATGATTTATGGTGGGATTAGCCCCACGTCAATAAAAGGCTGGTTTGTTGAGGTTATGCTTACCTTTGGCTAATTTACTGTTACTTTTTATTGCTTATTCTCATCTGGTGACAGACACATTTTACCCTTACATTGCATCTCCTGTTCTCTTCTTGGTCCTGTTAAAAGAAAACGAGGGGAGGCAGGGAGAGAGAGAGAGAGAGAGAGAGAGAGAGAGAGAGAGAGAGAGAGAGAGAGAGAGAGAGAAATAAGAAATACCAGGTAGTGCAAATTCATTTTCAAAAGATGCTTGCTAATAATTGAATGCAACTCCGCTTTGCAACTTTAAGATACCCTATACTTGAAAGGGCTGTTTGAGTAATTGTAGGGAGAGTTGATTTGGTCAGCTTGTTTCTAAGATTCATAAACTAAGATGCTTTTATTCTATCTTGAAAGAAATAAAATTGAATATTTTCAACAGACTCTTTGGCTGACAGGAGAATCTAAACAAGTATCATGATTAGAAATCTCAACCCCCAGATTCAATTACAACATATGATTGATTTGTGAGATTACTGAAGGCGAATGTCTGGCCAGTCAATCATTGCTTGAGATTAAATTTCACAAATGAAATCAACTTGTTGAGCATACCCCTGCATATATAATATAGATGTGAACCATCTGCCTCCAGATTATAGCTTCGAGGATTTCTTAGATGGGTCATGAGGGAATTCCCTTATGAATAAAGTTTATGATAAAAGCTGCTAATGGTAACTTTTGACAAATGTACATTTTACCCATGTAATGGTCTAAGGAGACCCTATTCAGTGAAACTAAATCACATCACTATATGATACTAAAGGTAAAGATAAATATTCATAACATGAGACAAAGTGTTCATATAAGTGGACTAAAAAATCTACATATCATGATAAAATTATTTTCACTAGTAACAGGGTTTGGCCTTTCTAAGGTTACTGAAATTAGAGAGATGAAGACATTGTCAGAGTGTATCAGGTAATTTTTAATTCTCCATTTTACCCAGCATGGCCATTTGAGGTTGCAAGTACAATGCTAAGTCTACCCAACTTGTTAAGGTCCCATAAGGCCTTATAAACCTAATATCATCCTCTCATTTCTTCTGCACGGTGGTTCTCTCAGCCTGATCCCCATAAATATATATAACTCCATCTCATAATGAATGCATATGTGGTATGCTTGGTTCTTCCAGAGTACTGCTGGGTGAAATTTGCTAAGAGCAGGCTGGGGTAATGATGTTGCACCCTGTGTTTATGCAAAGTTAGGTGTGTGTCACTCTAGTTGAGTCTTGCTGATGATTTATGAATATTTTCTTCTTTTTTCTTCACCCTTCTATGATTTTACGTATCTTTTGCTTTGGAATAGGCATATTTGATTCTCCAGAGAAGCTCCCTTCTTTTCTCCTTTTACGTAGTACAAAATAAGAGATCTATAAACCAACCATGAGTATAGACTAATCCTTGTTCAAACTGCAGATGCCAGCTACCTCTCTATAGATTTTATAAGAGAATTATCACATTGATAGAGAGTCTCTTTTTCAAACTCCACTAGAAAGAAGTTCAAGAGGTATTATAATTATTGCTCAGTCATTAGATGATCTTGGTATTCACAAGGGCGTAAGTATAGAAGTTGTATATTCAGAAAGTCAAAAAGTCAAGTATGATGGTTAATTATATGTGTCAATTTGGCTGGACCGCAGTGCCCAGATATTTGATCACGCATTATTCTGGATGTCTCTGTCAGGCTGCTTTTGGATGAGATTTATGTTAAATTAGTGGACTATGAGTAAAGCAGATCGCTTTCCATAATGTGAGTAGGCCTCATCCCTTCAGTTGAAGGCCTAGAGTACAAAGGAATGACCTCCCCTGAGCAAGAGGGAATTCTCTAGCAGAATTCTTTTGGATGGGAATTGCAACTCTTTCCTGAGTCTTCAGCCTGCTGGCCTCCACCCATCAGATATTGGACTCACCAAGCCTCCACTATTGCATGATTTATTTCCTTAAGATAAATCTCTCTCTCTCTTTCTCCTCTCTCTTTCTCTCTCTCTCCATATGTATATGTGTGTGTGTGCATATATATGATATTTGTATATACATGTGTGTATATATATACAAAATATACTTATAGTCATAGTCATAGTCTTTATGCTGAACCTGAGACACTCAGGGAGATGCCACTTTAGATTACATATTTTCTTGTCTGATGTACATTGGAAGATCTTTAAAAGGCAATGTCTTAGTCCATTTGTGCTGCCATAACAAACAAAATATCACAGTGTGGGTAATTTATAAAGAACAGAAATTTATCTCCCACAGCTCTGGAGGCCGGAAGTCCAAGACTATGATGCCGATAGATTCATTTTCTAGTGAGGGCGGCTCTCTGCTTCCATTGGTTCCTTAGGCGGGGAGGACACTGTGTCCTCACATGGCAGAACGTGGAAGGGCCAAGGAGCCAAATGCTGTGCGAAGCCTCTTGTATAAGGGCCTTAATTCCATCCATGACGGAAGAGCCATCATGACCTAGTCATCTCTTAGAGGCCCTATTTCTTAACACTATCACACTGGCAACACTGTATTTTAGAAGGGACATATTCAAACCACAGCAAACGGTTTTAGCAAAATCGAGAGTAATACAGTAATTCCCATATAACTTCTACCCACACATATGCATAATCTTCCCAATTATTAACACCCCGCACCAGAATAGTACATTAGTTACAATGAACCTACACTGACACATCATTATCACCTGAAGCCAGTCGTTTGTTTACATTATAGTTCACTCTTGGTTTTGTATATTCTATGAGTTTAGACCAATTTATTATATAACGGCATGTATCACTATTATAGTATCATACAGAGTATTTTCGCTGCCTTGAAAATACTCTGCATTCTGCGTATTTATCTCTTCCTCTTTGCTAATCTCTGGCAACCACTGATCATTTTATGTTTTCATAGTTTTGCCTTTTCCAGAATGTCACATAGTTTTCCAACTATGTGTGTTGCAGTAGGAAGCCTTTACAGACTGTGCTTCTTTCCTTTAATAATATGCATTTAAATTTCCTCCATGTCTTTTCATGGCTTGATACTTTATTTCTTTTTACCTTGAATAATATTCCATTGTCTGGATGTACCACAGCTTATCCATTCACCTACCGAAATGACATCTTGGTTGCTTCCACATTTTGACAATTATGCATAAAGCTGCTATAAACATACAGACACAGATTTTTGTGAGGACGTGAGTTTTCAGCTCCTTTGGGTAAATATGAAGGAGCACTATTGCTAGCTCATATGGCAAGAATATGTTTAGTTTTGGAAGAAACTGCCAAACTGCTTTCCAGAGTGGCTGTGCTGTTTTTCATTCCTACCAGTGATGAATGAGAGTTCCTGTTGCTCTTCCCCTTTGCCAGCATTGGTATTAGTTCTGGATTGTGGCCATTCTGAGAGGTGTGTATAGTGGACGTTTTGACATATTTTTTATGACCTACCTCTGCAGGTTACCTACCTCTTATTTTATCTGTGAGATACCAGATTAGTTTGGGAAAGGGAGTCTTTGAGAAGTTATATGAGGCAAGCAAGTCATTTAAAAAATTGCCATCCTAAATTATCTAAGCCTAAAAGAAAGAATTTTTATAGAAAAAAAGTGATTATACCAAAGAGGATAATCTCATTTTTTCTCATACCACATACAACAGAGCCTAAGAATCATAGTCATTAAAGCATTCTGGAGCTCCATGCCCAGCTATTAATACTTAGCTTAATGTGTAAGCAAGGAAATCTTATTCCTTGGGAGGGGAGTAATACTCTATGTTGATTTAGTAGGATTAAGACTCCAAGAATATCTCCAAGAATTCTGTTGGCTCTGCCTTAGTCATTCACGACAGATATATTGCCAGGAACTAATTATCTGTCTATCTATCTGTCTATCTATCTATCTATTTATCATATATGTATCTCTCTACTCATTTACCTCAGTGAGAAATGGCTGATATGATCTTCTGAAAAAGCCCTTGAGGATGGTGTAATGATTAAGAACCCAGTCTCTTAAGTCAGATTACTTGAGTCAGATTACTTGAGTTCACATCCTGACTCTACAATTTATTAGCTAGTGGCCTTGGGAAAATTATTTAACATCTGTGCTCCTAAATTTTCACATCTTGGAGATTGGGACAATAATATACATAGGTTTCTTATATGGGTTAAATTAGTTAATGTTTGTGAAGCACTTAAAACAGTTCCTGGCCAAGTGTAAGGGCTATATGTACTTATTAAATAAAGCATGTAAATTAAGAAAGTTGTTAATAGGCTAATAAATTGGGCCAGTTTTCTCATAACTCAAATATGAACATTATTATTTCATGATAGCCAGTATTGTTAAATAAACACTAATGTGGAGATATCTTAAGATTTCCTTTACTACCTTTGTCCGTATTTAAAGTAGGGCTTTAAAGAGAAAGCATGAATTCATTGGCGGTTGGTCTGTCTGCTCCTATTCTCTTTTGGAATAGCCACAAAATTTCACCCTAGACAGAAACTATAGAGCTGCATTAAATAAGTTTCAGTGTTTGTAATGGGTACAGGATTTGGGTCATTCTAGTTACTTACTACAGAGGGGCTAGGTGGAACCTGTTGTGCTAATCAATTGTAAAGGTGCTCTTTCCCAGTTTATGCTGCAAGAGCAGAAACATTAGTTTCTTCTTTATAGCCACCAGACATTGGCTTTTCAGCAACATCTCTTGAGGACTTATCAGGGCTACGAAGTGAAGGAGGCATTTTTTTTTTTAACCATCACAATTATTGACATTTACTCAACTAATATTTCTATGTCCGCTAGTACAGTTCAAGGACAGCCTCACTAAAAAAAAAAAAAACCTCTTTATGGTTAAAATGTTTTGTTAACTGGAGAGGGAGAGGTATTATTCTGGGTCTATGTGCTACGTTTTTTTGTGTTTTTTTTTTTTTCAGTTTAATTTTAAGTTTTTGTAGTTGTTTGCCTGTGGCCATTTAAGATGAGGTTAGCCTGGAGTGGTTGTTATAGCAATAAAGGATTTTTTATGGAATGCTGAGTCACCCTTACCCATTTTGCTATTACTAATACAACATTAATGTTCTTACTAAATCACAAAACACCAAGCCGAAACTGATGCAGAAAGTGTTTATAGATAGTCAGCAATTAGCAGAGGCCAATAATTCCTATTTATGGAATAACAAGTAAAATCTAAGTGATTTTATAAACCTCAGTACATTTTAACAAAAATATGTTATAATATCTAAGTTTTTGCTCTTAGGAGACATTATATACATAATATACCTACTTTATAATTTATCCTGACTCTAGTATAGCCTTTGAAAATAAAGCAGACTTTGTCCTATGCTTCATACAGGAAATTCATAGCTTCATAGACTGTAAAGGACAGTCATTGTCCTGAAGAGTCAGAAATATATCCATGCTTACTGCCTTATTATATAATTAAATTTTATGCTTTGTAATAGCAATGGAATAATGAGAATAATTTTAAGTAGATAAATTAATTTTTTAAAAAAAGTATTCCAAAGTATGATTTGAAAGTGTTTAAAATTGCTGTTTGTTACATTCTTACCACCAGCAAAATTGTATTTAACCTTCACTGCAGTGTGATAAAATAGGGATTATCTTCATGTATAGGTAAGGAAACTGAGGGTTTTTATTGTGACATAACAGGGCCACACAATTAATAGACAGCCAAGTCAGGATAATCCCATGACTAGACAATGTTCTTAACCCCAGACTCCTAACCATTACTTTATTCTTATTGCTTGCCTGATTCTCTGAAAATCTATATTCATCATCACCATCACCAGTAGATGAACATTCAGTATGTGTAGGCTATGTTACATCTTAGCCTGCTTTTAATTACTCATGGTAAAGAAAAGAAAAAAAATAGGAGGAATTAAAATCCATATGCAATTATCCTCTTTCAATTTTAGGCAAAATTAGAAAATTTTAATCACAATAGAAATTTTCTTTATAACAGAAAAAATCTAGTCAGTAAACTTGAGAATATTATATAATACAAAATTCCAATAATACAGTATTTTATATAGATCTTTTTGTAAGAAGCCTATTTGACCTCCTTGTTATAACAAATCTTCTATCTCAAAGGTAATAGAGTGTGCTGTTACTGTAATGTAATTCTCAGAGTCCTCAACCCTGGACTGCAAAACTAACAGATAATATTATAGTCAATCTTTCACATTATAATCTCCATGTCTCATCTTTATAATAGTAAAGTTGAAGAAATTAATACAGTGTTATATCTAGAACCCTTGCCAAAATTAAACATTTATTAGCAACCTGATGTGATTTAGTGGATTTCAGAAATATTTTATGCTTCAAGGAATGCTCATTTTTTGCCTATCGCAATGGCTGAAATTCTTGCATTAGATAGTCATCCATTCATAGCTTGAAGACTTCAAAATTCAGGAGTTATTTAATAAAATTTAAGTTTCCATGATATAGGTAATTACCCCATGAGGGTGATGATATAATTTATTGTCCATACGAAGACATATTTCTAAGATAAACCTAACAGAAAGTCAGGACAAATGTGAATTACAGCTATTCCACTCAAACTGGAAAATATAGTCACCCCAACTATACATAACTTAGTTAACTTCTGTTGTAAGCATTAGGTGAAAGCAAGTTTAGAGGGAAGACTCAGATTAATATGATTGTAATGCAGAGGTACTTCATAGATAGAAGAACGCCAGAGATAAATTTCAACTATTACACAATTTTGTTGATGACTAATCAATACCAAGTTCATTAGTAAGTTGAACCCACATAACTTTTCTTATTGGAAAGCCAACAAGAAACTGAAGAGTTATTGATCCAGAATTTAGGGGAGTATGAAGGCCAAGAGAGATTAGTCCAATCTTGAGAGTCACTTGACCCATGGAGGCAATTGTCAATTTTAGAGGCAGTGGCTTAGAGACTAGAAGTGCACTGATGGCCTTGCAAAACCCAGGAGACTGTCACATTAGCTCAGGGATCACTGAGAAGGAGGACTCTGGTAAACCTCTTTTATTTCTGATTGGAAACCCAAGTGCTAAACCCTAAGAGTAAGAGGTAATCAGAAGTAAATAGCCCTCACAGGGCTCCATCTGAATCATTTTAATACTTGAAATTAGATTGAGGAGAACGTGGATTTTTAGGGTGCACTTGGCAAAAGCAGATGTAATTCCTCTCTGGGAAGATTACAGCTCCAGTCTCACAATATATCCATAAACAATTTTGCAAATATGATATCCAGCATAAATAAAAAATAACCAGTCACACATGTAGACAAGACAGCATAAGCAAAAACAAGTAAAAACAATACACAATAGTGAACTATTAAATTGCAGAACTGCTGTGCTAACGAATTGTAAAACAGTGTGTAACTTCCAAGCCAACTGAAGAAACAATGGACTGGTGAAAACGCTCAGTACACAAGTAGACAAAAAAGGAGAGGAAAAGAATTTAGAACTAATAGAATAAATAGAAAACACTCAGAAAATGGTAACTTGTAACCCAAATATGTCAGTGATTATATCAAAAGCAAATAGGCTAAATGATCCAATTGAAAAGCAAATACAATAAATGTTTACAATGATAGGCTAATTACTTCTGGTTGATCATTATGCAATGTATACATGCATTGAAACATCTCACGGTACCCCATAAATATGCACGATTATTATGTGCCAATTATAAATAAATAAAAGTTTTAAGAAAATATAAATACAAAGATTGTCAATCTGGATCGAAAGATCAAAACCCAAGTATATGCATTTAACAGAGGTACATCTAAACTGAAAAAATAAAGAAAAATTAAAAACAGAAGAATAATGGGAAAGATACACTACGCAAACACTAAGAGAAAGAAAGCTATCTTAATATTAATACCAAAAGGGAATTTTCAGCAAATATTATTGCTAAAGAAGGACATTTACTAATGATAAGGTTTAATTCCTCAGAAGGAAACCACATAAATGACTTTCTGCTTACATTAGGGCTTATTTGCTACTTCCATTTTCACAAGAATTAGGAAAACTAACATTTACTAAGTTCTCACTATGGCCAAGCACTATTCTAAGCACTTTACATATACTAGTTCATTTAATCCCCACAATCAACCCCACGAGACAGGATTAATTATTATCCTTATTTTATAGATGAAGAGATTGAGGCATAATGAAGTTGCCAAAATTACATAGCAAGTAAGCAGTAGAGCTAGGATTAAACCGAGGCAGTCTAGCTTCTAAATTATGTGAATAAATATTTGAATAGGAGGAATCTAAATGGACCAAATCATTTTTGACTTTGTCTCTGCTGCATGTTTTCAAACCAGTTTGCCATGTATGGGGAAGGGTCTAAGTTATCCCTTTCCCTCTGCTTCAAATATTGGTTTAAATTCTTCTCCATCTCTTCCTTTCAGAACCTCCTAAAAGCCAAGAGATGGTATTTTTTTTCTCATGGCTGAATTCATGTTTCTCCTGAATTTTATCAATCCAAGAACAGCTGAATAGATTGAGTGCGTATGTAGGGGGCGTCCCTTCAAAATCTTCCTTGTAGACAGGGCCTTCTTGTTCTAGATTGGTTTGTTATACTAGGGAATGTCTCAATAATAGCTAGAGTGGAAGTGAAATAAGTCATGCATTCAGGAGGTTCCCCTCCCCATCAATCAGCTAAAAACATTTACCTGGAAAAACTGTTGCTACACACACACACACACACACACACACACACACACACACACACGTCACTCACTCACTCACTCATCACCCTTTCCTTCCCTAAAACATCGAAAGCCTTCACTGTCTAAACAGAAAAAACAGCGGCTTCCAGGGCTTATAAAAAGAGGTCTATGTGGTCTCTCATGTCCATCCAAGCTCTATCTGGTTCCAACTTCCAGGAATGAGGCTTCTTGAGGGAGGAAGTTCTGAAAGCATGTGTGTGACTTCATTATAGTTCTTTCTGTGTGACCCCATGAGAGCAAGGGCCACATCTGTTTTTGACTGTGACTTGATCCTTGGTAAGTAACACCGTGGTGCAATAACATTTATTGAATAAACAAGGACATAGACAAACAAGTGAACAAACCTCTGTGACACGGTCTCCTACTACTTTCCTCCTGGCTTACTCCACTGCTGCCACACTGCCCTCCTTGCTTTTCTTGTCTCAGGTCATTTGCACACGCTATTCCCTCTGTCTGAAATGCTCTTCCCCCAGCTATCAGCTTTATTGGCTTTCTTATCTCCGTAGGCTTTAACTTAAACCTCACGTTCTCAGCAAGTATTCCTTGTCTATGCCAACTAAAAGTGTACATCTCTGCCCCAAAAATCTCTTTCTTCCTTTCAACTTTATTTTTTTCCTCTTGACATGGCCTAAAATATGTTAAAATTTTACTTATCATGTCTGTTATCTGTCTGCCTCTCTAGATAGTCAGTTCCACCGGGCAGTGATTTTTGTATTTTCTTTACACCTAGGACAGGGGCAGGCTGTGATGTGTAATCTGTTTCACTGGGTTTAAAACCCCCAAATGGGGATCCATTGCCCGGATTGTCACTTGCTGGTTGTACACATCTTTGGGAAGTTTCTCTTAATTTGTCTGAGCTTCAGTTTCCTCAACTACAAACTGGGGATAATAGTAATTGCTAATAAGAACTAACAACAGTAATAACAATAAATCATAAATGGGGACTATCTCACAGAAAAATTCTGAGGGTTTTACAAGCAAGGTGAATGTTCACTAAGTTGTCCTCTGAGGCCAGCAATTATGGTTTGAGAGATGGAGGCAAAGGAAGGGTTAGCAGGATTTCCGATTCCTTGAGGAACAGAATGATCAGCTATTTTTGACATCCTACTCTAGACCAGAGAATTTGCTGTATTTCTAAGCAAAAATTAACTCCTGTTTGCCTTTTAAAATACCAGTCTCTAGATTTGATGGGAAAAAAGGGAGAGGAGAGATCAGGGATCCTGAACTGTAAATAGAGAGTGCATGACTTTGTGTGTTTGTGCGTGATTGTATACACAATATTATTTGGGAGTTGTAGTGCATCAGTCATTGTGGTATTTGTTTACTGTGTTCCACTATAGGAAATTTGGTGCTATTTCATTTGCACCACCCTGTCTGATGTCAAGTGAGCATGTAATTCCTAGGTGTAGGACAATTGGCACCATCAAATATTTCATGAGAAGAATTTCCTGACAGGGTTAAGTAGCAGTATGGAAATTACTCAAGAGAGAAGTGTATTTTTTTAAAAATAGGATAATTTCTAACTGAAATATTAACTGTAATGAATATGCCAACATCAACCTTTATGTATTCATTTGGACATTTTCCACATCCCAGATGATTAGTCTAATACCAATTAGAGCATCACAGATTGCTATTATCTTCTTGCCTTATTATTTTCATGAATTAATTTTGTTTTAAAAATCAGACCTTTTCCAAATGAGAATAAATTTAAATATCTGAGGTGAAAATGTGAAGCTGAATGTCAGGACCCGTGCATATCTATAATTTCAAATCTTGCAACTACAGAATCATGGGAATAATCCTAGAAAAACTAAAAATGGTGGAAGTGACCTTTGGGTCACCTATTCATTCCCCTTGGTATTTACATAGAATCCAAACAGTAGCTCTAGTTTTCTTTCCTCTGAAATTGCTTATCACTTTTCCCTTTATATTCATTCATTCATTCACTTTTTCCTTTATCTATCCATCCAATTATCCATC